>JAUZSX010056467.1:0-19805 GCA_034780655.1 Idiosepius hallami
TCTAGTTAAAGTTAATTTTTAGGTGTATGACCAGCCCGACTAGCCCCCCCCCCCCCGCATCGGTCTTGTGCCAAATTTGTTTTTTATTTTATAAAATGAAAAAAATTATAATTTAGAAAATTCTGTTTCTTCTGTTTTTACATTTGCAAAATTTAATTTTCATTTATCATATTTACAGTAATAAGAAACAAATATTCATACACGTGAAAAATGTTATTGTTATGCATGTAAAAGCGTAAACAAAGACAAATTTAGATTTATTTTATTTATAAAAGCACTTAGAAAATAATAATAAATCTAATTATTTTTCATGATAACAGAAATTAAAACAATTTCTTCAATTTACCCAATGAAAAAAATATTCATACAAACTAAAAAAAAAATACGTATTATCTTGATTTTATACTTTGTGGAATATCATTTATGAGTTCAACAGCTACCAATCTATTCCTGTACATCTCAACTAATAAATCCAATTAGAAGGTAGACAAAGCATTAAATTCAACAGAAGTCATTAAGTTCTCTTGCAGCATTTCCTGGTATTTTTCAGCATTCATCTTATTGTATATTATTGACATTTTACAAACTTCTTTTGCCAAAAAAACAATCTTAGATTATTATTATTAACATTATACTTCCACCACCAAACTCTAAAGTGTTTTATAAACTTTTTCCAAAAAAATATTCTCCAGCCTTATGACCTCTTTAGCCTAGGATCTCTGTGGCATTTCTGATGGTACACACACACACTTACAGTCTTTTTTTGGATATATAACAAAAATTTTTAAACTAAAAATATATGTAATAATCCCTCTAAAAAATAATATAAAGATAGTGCAAGGAATTATTTTTTAAATAATTCTAAATTATTTGCCAAACGATCCACTCAATAAATAATGGTTAAATTAAAAGTCAACAGTGCTCAATGGCCATTTGCTTTTATCTTCTCTATTAACATAGTCACTTTGAATGTTGCTAAACAGCCATATTGACTCTGAAACATGAAGGCAGTGTCTATTCCATTCTTAGGGAGCACTTAATTAAAAACTTTATTCTATTCTTTTCCCACAACTGTGTGCACACTGCAAATTAAAACATAGTTTAATATATAGAGGCCATCTAGTCTCTTTACTATGTTAAACAGTTTTATGTTTTTTTGATAACCTTGATTTATTTCACCTGTTTGGCTAAGCCTAAATCTGTGTGTATGGTTTTTTTTTATGGCATATCAACCTCTTCAGGTTATTTAATGCCAAGAACTATCATTTTTTGATAAAAAATTGTTCAAATGGAATTAGCCCAATTATGAAGGCAAATGGCATGACTAGTATTCAAACTCACCAGTTTCATTTCTGAAGTATGAATACCTACCCACTGGACCAAATGTACTTCTCCTCTGTGTTTTTGTATATAAATTAAGCAATATATTAATCACTTAAATGGGTTTCATTATAATTCCATAAAAGTATATAAAAAACATTTTAGTTATCTATTTATTGGCTTCTTGGTTATAATAATTATTTTCATAGGGATATTGTAGTCAGAAAAAATGGACACACACACACACATACACAGGCAGAGAACATTTTTTACTTGCCATGGGTAGAGTTATGTCCAGATGTCCGTCGTAAATTTTCAGGGGAAAATTTTGGTCGAACGGAAATTTTGCGATTCTTTTCTAAAACATTCATTGAGCAGGCTGGAAGTGTAGCAATTTTAGCATCCAAATCAAAGTCTCTAGAAGAGTAATAAATTGAAAAAGAAAAAACATGTTAGTTTTTACAAAAAAGGTTGAAAAAAAAGTCTAAAGAAAGAGGGAGGTATATTTAGGCGAATAAACAAACAAATTGGTTACTAAAAAATATTATATTAAAAAAATCATAATATTTATTCTTTACTGATAAATTGGTGAAAAATCCATATTGATTAGATCATTCCATGATTTTTGGTAAATTTTTAAACATAGACTGTCTAAAAAATTGATTCAGTTGGTAATTGTTTTGGCAAAGTCTACTTTAAATTAAAAAATAAGTCATTGGGGAAAAATACAATCCTCATAAAATAGAAAAAAAGACAAAGATTTAAAAAAAAGTTTTTGTTTGCATTTTTTTTGCCTTCAGCAATGATAATTATCAGCAGCAACAATACTTTATTTTAAAGTGATGGAAAATACATTTTACTGGTAGAAGTAAGCTGTCAAAGATATTAAGTAGGTGCAAAATACACCTAGAATATGACTAAATAGTTTCTGACAGTTTACACTACTAAGAATTAAACACGGTTATTGATAAGAACTAAAATTAATGCATGCATAATTTAACAGCTGAAGCTTTATTATTAATGTTTCAGTTCACCTATAAGTTTCAAAGGTTAGTTAGTTCGGATTAAGACATTGTTAAGATCTGTTAAATGAATATCTAGTTTAAAACACAAAAAAGAAACTTACCCAGTTTTGTAACGTTTATCAAACTGTGTGTCTGATTCAGAAACTGTCCGTTTGAGCTTTCGAAAAGACTGTTCATGGTTTCGAGTTTCTTTGATCTGATATCTAGATAAATAAATAATAATTGAAAAGTTAACTGCTCTGGGTATTCCTATCAATGCATGATATATAGTATTAAATTCAAGCATAGGTCCAAATGATATCTATCTAAGTTTAATTAATCTAAAATAAAGGATAATAACAAATAGAAATATTTGCACACTCACCCATAATGTAGATTTTTAAAGAAAAACATTTAGTGCAATAGTTCAAAATATAAGTTTTTAATATCAAGGACTTGAAAAAACTCTACAATATATAATCAGGACTATGATTTAAAATTAACCTGTACAAGAATTAAACGGAATTTTTATATAAGCTCTTAAATTTAAAAAAAAATGGAAACAAATTAATAAGATAAAATATGTTAGAAAAAAAATACAAACAGATTGAGAGAAGACATTTACCCGTCATCAAAGTTAACGTTGTAAATGGTTTGAATCTCAGCTAATCGTTCTCGGGAGGCAGGTAAGGCACCAGTAGCAATAAGGTTCTTATAAATGGCTCCTTTGTTAGCCCTTTTGGATTTACGTGTCGGCATATGAGCATCTCTGTAATTTTCAAGGCCATTGGCTCTTGGCCAGTTAACATCACCACTGGTATCACTCTGATGACTTTTGCTGCCGTCAGATTCATTACCATCTTTACATGCATGAGTGGGACTGGATGTGGAAGGCGAAGACAAGTCTTTGGCAGGATATTCAAGGCATTTGCTGTGAGGCGTTTCAATGTAACTCTCTTCGTTTTTACATGACCAATTATTCTGCTTCATTTCATAATCAAGATTTTGGTCCTCATTTTCTTGTTTGGGTTTTATAATGGTTGATGAGCAAACTTTATCCTTTTCACTTAATGAGGAAGACTAAATGAATAATAAACAAAAAAATAGTTTTTATAATGTTAAATAAAGTTAAAAATATAACAAATTATTATCATTTATAGTGAGTTCTCTACATTAAACTATCAAAATATACTTCTAAAAACAAAAACAACCATACACTCAACTTATATTTTATGACTTAATATATCCAATTAAAAAGAAAAAAAAAGCCATCATTAGATAGAAAAATTAAAACTAATAAATTCTATTGAGAAAATAATAAATTAAATTAACTCCCCTAAATATTGCAGTTTTTTTTTGGTAGCTGAATTTAAGAGTGAATACACAACACTTGAGGAAAATGAACAAAGCTTCCTATGCCTGAAAATTATTACAACCTTGGATGTATTAAGATTATCTTTCTCAAATTGAGAGTCCTCTACAAGTGTGATAAATGATTTTTAATCTGAATCGCAGGAAACTTTTCAAAATATGTTTTTTTCTATTTTAAATAAAAATCTAAAAAAAAACTCTAACCAAATTTTTATTTACAGCTGTGACCAAAAGTTTTGCAACAATATGTAAAAGTATAAAGGTTCAGATATTTTTGAAGATGTTCCAACAAGAATTGAACTTGACAAAGATCTAGAACTTCTATTGGATCAAACTGTTTAAAATCACTGATTGAGTGCCAAAGCAATAAAACTTGTTACAAATAAATGAAAATACTTTATAGTATTCAATTTAAACATCAATATTTAACATTAAAATTTAATGTACATTAAACTTTAAAACAGTTTGAATTATTATTTTAAAATATTAAAGCAAAAATAGTTGTTTTGTTACAAAACTTTTGGCAAAAGCTGTAAAATAAATAAATCAAAAATGTTAGTAAACAATTTACAGTAAAAAAAAAAAAAATACAAATTAATTTAACTTTTAGCCAGAATGAATTCTAAAGCAATGAAAACTTTATTTGATAAAGGAAAAAGTAGAAAGAGATACTGAAATAGAAAGATAAATAAAGAAGCTGATAAAAATTTTTTTTTAAACAGCCAAAAATGGCCTTCATTTTACCAGATTTTCTAATTTTTTATATATCACAAATTACAAACCTATTGTAACAAACATATATGAAACATTATTATATTTCCATAAAAAATAAAAATACTAAGTTAAGGATATCCCAATGCCAGTCAAATAAAAGCAATAGACAGCAGGGATCACTTTATTCTGGGAAAAATAATACATTATGTGGCTGAGGTTGTTTATATATATATATATATTGTGATTCACAGTGCTGAGAAATAAGAAAGGGTTACCTCCTATAGGTTTTTTTTTTATTAGTGTTGAGTAACTGCTTTTTGTAGTTTCATTATTATCAAGTTGTATTGGTGAATGGGTAAGTTATGAGTATGCTATTAAACTGAAGAATCGTATCATCTATAATTTGTTAAATTTCAGCTGCGAGTAGGCTCTCAAATCATTAATTCTTTTATTGAGTTACAGATACATTGAATAACTGGAGCAGCGTCTTAAAGAGTTCTAATGAAAATTCGGCTAAAAATGTTGAGGTATTTGCAGGGCTTTGTAAATCACTAATTTTAGTTACTACAATTCTATATATTTTAAACATACTTATGGTACCACTTTATATCGATTCAGATTGATTAAAATTCAGATCTGTAGTAGTTATTAGACCTAAAGAATAATCATGTTTCTATTTGTAAAGGTTTTTAATTCTTTGGTAAATTTATTTCTCTAAAATATTTTAAATTTAATTAATATAAACTTGATATATAAAACAAAATATGGATTCTAATATTTTCCTTTAAGAAAATAAATAAAAAAGAAATAAAATTTACATACCTCTGCAGAAGTATCTGTCAGGTGTGAATTATTATTTTCTTTAAGTTCTTGTGTTGAAAAATCTTTATTATTTTGTTGTATTGCCATAAATAAAACATCCATATTGTTGCTATCATCAGAACTTTGACTGAAGTATTTTACTGAAATAAAGAATGTATTATATAAAGTCTGTCTGTCAGTGACAGATTTTTGTTACGCATCCCCACCCACATTTTTAAAGATTTGCCATTCAAATTTTCTATCTACCAATAGTTTAAAAAGTAAATGTTGACTTAAACCCACTAAATTTCACCAATTTTTCTTCCTTTTTAGAGCAAAATAAGCAGAAACTTAAGTGTCATGTAAAAATTGAAGATGGCTGTTGTTGCTAAACTACAGGGTAGGCAAGCAGTGCACATATAGATAAGTCAATGAAACATCAAATCATTGAAGCAAACTATTTTAAAGGTTTTTAATCCCAAAAGATTTTTTTCCAGGGATATTTTAAAAAAAAAGTTTTTTTGCAACAATTTTTATAAAATAAAATTGATGTGTAAAATAATGAAATTATTTTTCTATTTTAAACAAAAGAAAAAGAACATATAAAATTTTAAAAATGTTATAATTAATTTTTTTTTTTTCACAAACATTTTTATTATTAAAAGAAAATAGAATTTTTCAAATATCATTTCTTAGCAATAATTTTATTTTTTAAAGATATTTCTTCACTAAAAATTTTATCACATGAATTTATGTTTCTAAACATAATTCTAATTTATTCTCATCAAAAACTCAATGAAGAAACTTGAGTCTGTTCTTTCTTGTACAACTTTTTAAGATTGATTCATGGTTTTGACTGAAAGCCACCAAGTTCATCTTCCACATTTTCAAATCCTGTGAGTTTAAGTGAGTTCATGAGTTTAATTATGTAAAATTTAGAACGTTTTTACAATAAAACAAATTTTAAAAGAAAATACGCATATAACAATCAAATAGATTTTATGGAATGAAATTCAAAATGTTTATTTTTGTGTTGTTCTAAATTAGAAATTAAGAAATTGCGGAATCCTGGACTGTATGAATGGAACCCTACGCTTCCACGGAACCCCAGTTGAAAATTACTGTCTTACATAATGATTATAAAATAAAATTGAATCATAACAAACTATTTAACAATTTCAACAAAACAATTTTTTGTTTCATTTAAATTGTCTTGTGTGTGTGATTTAAACATTGCAGCCATGTTTAAGAAAGAAACAGGTAAAAATACAAATGAATTTGCCTTTGGATATGAAATCTCCTTTTCATGATTTGTATATCATCAAAACCGATAAGGTAAATGGACCAAAATAAAAATACTAAGTTAAGGATATCCCAATGCCAGTCAAATAAATATCACTATTATATCACAAATATCACTATTGTTCCTAAGCCTCTACTGGCCACCCACATAAACAATAACTATTTCTAAAATGTTAAAAATAATTGGCTACTATGAGCATTTTCAAGATTTGACAAGCTAGGAATTGAAGAACTTCTCGTCAGGGCCAGACACATTCTGAAAGACACATAACCAGTTGTGGTAGCTGCAAGAACACCTGAAACATCAGGAAAATGCCCTAAGATGCAACAAATGCAGTGGACCCAAACATTTTTCCATGGATGTGGAAACACAAAGCAATGCAGTATATACAAACGACCAACTAACAGGAGAATGACTCTGCTGTCATCGCTGCAATGAGTTGAGTTCCATAACACAAAACTTTTGCAGAAATGAATATGGGGACAACGTACTCTTGCTACCCTTGCCCCTTAAATGTGGCGTTATTGTCAATGTGATAGTTGACAGAGTACAGTACTCAGTGCTTGCCAATACCAAATGTTCCCAGTCAATTGTTAGCACAATTTGATGCCTAACATGAAGCAATAAACAAATATCAGTGTTTTTTTGCTTTTTTCATTAAAGGGTAGGAGTAGGCACAAATGAAAAAAGAAGGTTTATGCAGGTTAAAAAAAAATATATATCGATTATGAAAAATATTTACACCCTTATAAAATTCCTTCTACACTTAATAATTGGTAAAGATTTCATGCAGGCTAGATAAATACTTGATTTTTGGTAAATTTTAAAAGAGAGATTCTGTTAAGAAAGCATAAGCCGGTCGCTCCTCTATCCACTCTTCTGTTTTTGTTAAAAAACAAAACAAAACAGCAAAATTTATATTTCTAAACTACAAATATTTCCATTTATAATTTAGCTTTTGTAAATTAGAAACAAGTCTTAAGAAAAACAAAAAGGGACTCTACTCTTCTTTTTTTCAGCATTATGCATTAAAAATCTTAAACGGAAAAACATATATATGCCGTTTTTGGGGGTTTTTTTTTATAATTATTTCTAAATTTGGCCACTTTTTAAAAATTAATTTGACGGATGCTGATTGATAAGATTAGTAAATATGCTATGATTATATTATAGAAATATTAATGATTTCTTTTCCTCTTTTCTAAGGATAGAAATTAAAAAAGAAATATATTTAATAATTTTCTGGAGTCCAAGAAGAAAAAAGAAAGGGAAGAACTATTATAGTAGAGTGGACTAATTTTTTGGGAAAAAAAACATTCCTTCAAAACTCACATTTTTCAGAATTTCTGTCCAAACCTTGCAAATCCGGATTTATAGTATAATTATTGGTTGTCATTAAATGAGATTTGTCATTGTTATGCCACTTATAATCTGGATTTGCTTTAAGAAAGGCATCTTTATACTGCAATAGAAAGAAAAAGTTAAATTCATTTAAGCTAAAAGACATAAAAAAACTAATTAAATTTGGAAACTTAAATTAGGTTTGTTTGATATTTCAATATTTTAGGTTTTTACAATTCAGAGATCATCATTTCAAAAGTTTGATCAATCATTTTTGAAAATTTTAAAGAACTTCTCATTCATTGTTTTTTGATTCTTGTATTAATGAAACCCTTTCATAATGAATAATCTTCCTTATAAATATGAATGTAACTAGAAAATAATAAAGGAAGCTTACTTGTTTAGCAGTTGCTGTGTATTGTTGCTTTTCCTTTGGATCCAACTTAGCCCAAAGCTCACCAAGAATCCTGCTAATACTTCGATTATCTAAGTTGTGATGGTGATCTCGTACCATACTTCGGTGTCGCTTACAGAATATAAAAAAAGAATTCATAGGACGCCGAGCTTCACGGTGGTCACCTCCACCCTCCATAGCTTGGCCGTTGGTAAACTGAAAAAAATTAAATCAAATATCTATATACACACACATAAATGTTACATCAGTAAACTATTCTACAATGGCTTTAATTGGGGAAAAAAAGAATTGAAAACCAATAATTCTTACTTTCATTCAGCATAAAGTTTACAAGGAAAATGTCTTTGAAAAAGCTGTTTTCAATTTTTATATTATGTCATATTTTTATATCAAGTCACACATGTTGGTCAAGAAAATATTATAAATCAATTAAAATTAAATAACTAACTGAACTTGTGAAAAATTTATAGCAAAGATCCACTAGAAAGTGTTTATTTCAAATTAGTTCACAATATCAGTGCATGGTTGTGAAGAAGTGAATGAAAATAAATGGAAAAAAAAAAATTGTCTACTTTAAATGAATTCCCCAATTTCATTTGACAATTGGATATTTAACTTGTTATTTAGAAAATTCAATGCATTAATAGCTACAAAGAAAAAAAAAGAAAAGAAGAAATGAAGAATTTTAACAAAAGCTTTTTAAAAATTAATTTGACAGATGCTGGTTGATGAGATTAGTAAATATGCTATGATTATATTATAAAAAAATTAATGATTGTTTATTCACTTTTCTAAGAAAATTAATCAAAACAGAAATATGTTTAATAATTTTCTGGAGTCCAAAAAGAAAAAAAAGGGGAGAACAATTGTTGCATTTATGAGGGTGGTGTCATTTTTTGTTGGTCATATGGGTATGAAACTATCTATTAACAAAAAACTGATATACCTTGTTTAAAAGAATGATTGTTTAGGAAGTCATTTTGTTCTCTTCTTTCGTCCAGACCAAAGGTAAAACTAAGTTCTTTTAAAGTTATTTCTCTTCTATTTTTGCCTATGACAATAAATAAACAAGAATCTCATTTTCAAAAGCCTCAACATTTTCAATTAAAAAAAAAAAGGGCTTTACTATCCGTGTTGCCAGGACAATCACCAGTAACTGGCAAAAAGATCAAAAAGATAATTTTTAATCAGGAAAAACTTTAATAACAAATGCTTTAGAGCTCAGAAAAATCTTAAATTTCCATCATATCTACAAGAAAATGAGGAATGAATTATAAATATTTTTGAAGTAACTCTTTTTTAATTATATAATCTAATTAATGATTTACTTCATTAAATAAAATGGACAAAAAATATCAGAACATCATACAATTTTTTGAAATCTTAAATTACTTCATTTAAATGGTTTCACAATTCATTTGGATTGCATATTTTACTTCTTTCATTTAATAATTTTTTCCACACATTCTCGCTTGGATTCATATCAAGGCTCAGATGAGGCCAATTTATTATGGTCATATTTTCCTGTTTATTCAATCTAAAAATACAATAAATTTTACTGTAACAAAACCAGATACATTTTTGAGGTATGCTCATTAAAATAATTATTTATTTTCTTGTTCCTTGTTTAATCAATGAGTTCAAAAGACAATAATTTAATTTTTTGTCAAATTCCAAAGTTTGGACTTTGTAGTTTGTATTTGGATTTTTTTTGAAAATTCATTATTAAAAATCCCTAAAAATATATGTACAAATCATCATCTCATTTCTAAAAGGATATTTTTTATTTTGCTTACATAACAACAATAATACAAAGGAAATATAGTAATGGATAAACTATTATCAAATGTACAAATTATTTCAGGATAGTTCAAGGTGTTGAATACAAATAAAATAGGTTTTTTTTCATAAATTGAAATCATCTATTTGAAAAACGTATTCCATATTTCAACTTTTTTTTTACTTTTCTACAATCTCGTCTCTCATTTTCCCCAAAATTTAACTTCATTATTACACACTTTGATATCTCTCTCTCGGCACTCATGGTCAAGTATGACACTACCCTCTGTCTTGGTTCCTGTGGACCCTTTCGGAAGGACGCCTGTGTGTGATTTTTTTTTAACGTGAGGAGACTGATGCACCTGCAGTCACCACATGGCCCCTTGGCAAAAGATGGCCTTGTTCCAATGGCATGGATAACCACAATGACTGGAGGTCATCCTCTTGCAGCCTTCATCCGCCTTCAGTGCCGTTGTGTCATAGTAGACATTCTCCGCCACATCTGCCATCGAGGTCTTGCACTATTCAACCCATAGCTGGAGGGAAGATGGGGCTTCATACCTTCCCCAAGGGTAGTTGACATGTAAACATAGATGGAACAACTTGGATTTGAACCTGCGTAGTATGGTTCTGATTTTCAATCCACTGAGCCACGTCGACCGCCTGTAACTAGATATACACATCTGTCTGCAGTAGAAGGTTTTACAAGTTATTAAAAATTTATTATATATTCTACAAATCAAGTATCCAAAAATTAAGTGCTACCTTGAAAAATAATATCATGTATATCTAAGTATGTGGTAAAAATTAGGATTTAGTGTTCAATAGTTTGTTTTTAAATAAATATTCAAATTCATTTGTTCTTACTAGCCCTTTATTTTTGGATGTTACTGTATTTGTTTATAATAAATTGATGTATCAATTGTTTTCGAAGATCAGAAGCCGTATCGGTGGGAGCATTAGAAAAAAACCTAACTTCCTCTCCTGTAGAGAGTAAAAGCTCTTCAATGAGGCCACCTGTTGATTGTGGGTGGCAACCCATAATGCTTAAGGAAACGATCCTGGTAGTTTAGCAAATCAGACCCAGGGCATTATAAGGACATGATCCTGCAACAGACCACTTAGGACTTTACTTGAACTAGACAGTTGAATGGACAGGCCTAATCCAATCAATGTCTAGCTATAAATCTGACAAACATAAAAAGAAAATATGGTCCATATTATACAATAAATGGATTTAGTGAGCGGTAGCAGAAGGCTCAATTAACTTGCTGCCTGAAAAAAATTATATTCTTACTTTAAAGAGGCTTTAAAATAATATTTTTTGTAGAAATGGATGAACTACACATGCTATTCTTTGTTTGATCCAACAATAAGTCCAATATATTCCTTTTGTATCCCTGTTATGTTGGAGAGAATGGTTTCTCCCACATAGGACTCCAAAGTGGATGGGAAGCAGAAGAGATGATAAAAACAATACATATTAAATATATTCTGAAACATGCCTAAAAAAAATTCACTCTAAAATCCCTTTCCTAACCAGCTCAGACTCAAAACCATTAACTAAAATGTCTCCATTCAAAATAGAAAGTGTCTTATCAGACAAAATCAATTCAAAAATGGTCAAAAAATTAAGTAACAGCACTCTATTAATAGAAGTATCAAACTAAAAACAAGTAAAAGAAATCTGTAAATGGAAACATTTTGACAACCAAATAATCAAAACCTAGCCCATAAAACAAAATAGAATACTATATCAAATGTTGTGATCAGGAATCCTGAACTACTCTGTGCTCCATTTGCAGAAAAAGAGTGCAGAGATGAAGCCAGTCGTTTCCGGAACAAAGAGAAGTGTTAGAATTAAATTCATGTGTAATGTAAGATTTTTTATTTTCAAACAGAGCCTAGAACTGCACTCCAAGAGTCGATTAAGATATTTAGGGCCCTGTCTAGTGCCATCCATAACAAGTCTGCCTTGTGAACAATTCATCAAATAGACCCTTAAGACATTTCCAGAACATTTCACTCTCTCCTCTACAATGGTACAGTCCTCCATTTTTCAGATATTTCTTGTTAAGTTTCTGTGTGCGCACTTCTTGTCAAAATTAGTTTACTAACACTTATTGTGTAAGGAAGACATGAATTAATTTTATAAAACGGTGAAAAAATATTTTAGGTTCACTCCAATGTATAAAAAATAATTTTATCTATATTCCATAAGTATTATAAGGTCCTCTTGTCAATCGATGTTTGCAGTTCCCATATGTCTTCCAAGTTAAAGTAATCTAAGGTAAGTCGCAGGACATATTAGCTAAATCATTAAGAACATAACTATGGAAATAAGAATTAAAATCTAATGAATAATAATAATAATAATAATAATAAAACTTCATTTATTAACAAGATTTATTCAAATATTTTATCATCATTGTTACTTTTTGTTTCATATGCTGCAACATAGAATCAATGTATTGCAACAAACAATTTCAATGTGGTTCATGAATATATTCATAAATGTATAAAACAATAGAATAGTGAGGACAGGAAAAATATTTTTTTAGCAATTAATACTCAACCATGAAAAAAAAAATCAAATTTTTGTAGTTATAGAAGTATAAAATGACATAATTCAGCATTTATAAACCACCTATAAAAATGGGTTTATTATCCTTGATGTGATACGCATTTATGTATTACATAGAAAAGTAATATGGTTAAGATTAAATTTAGAAAAGTAATATGGTTAAGATTAAATTTAGAAAAGTAAAAGAACAACTTATTATTAAAACTGGAAAAGAAAAGGACAAGATATTATTCTAGTAAAAAATATAATAAATTTATAATTCAAAATATCGCAGCATTAAGAATTTTTTAAAGTTCAATGTAACATTATATATAAATTCAATTTCCATATTGTTGTTACTAAAATCCTTTGCCATGAATAAATGGTTTCAAATAATTGTTACAAAGCAAAAAATTCAGCATTTAACATTATATATTGTTTATAAGACAAAGAGACTTTATTAGAACTTTTTCTATCTATCTATCAAACTTAGTCAATTTTATTATTATAAAGTTATTTATGTATACAAGGTTAAATTAGTGAAACAAATAAAGATGAGGATAATAGTGCAAAAAATACTTTTAAAATTGATCATATGTCATCTCAAAGATTCTGAAAAATAAGACTTAGCCAGTGTTCTGAAAAGTTGTCTAAATATATAATACAGTTTGTCATTTTCATGTTTCCATATCTAATCTAATGTTTGAGAATAAATGCTTGTAAAGTAGTTCTTATTCATGTTTATCTTCTTACATTTTTTCTGGTACAGTAATGTCCACTCAAATAATTGTAATGAAATAAAGAGATCATGTTATGCTTTCTTCTAAGAATATTTATTCTGCTTATAACCCAGTAATAAACGATATATAGCATTTTATGGATCTAATTTTTATGGTTTATGGTGAGACAATGATAGCTAAACAAGCCATTTATTGGTATAAATTAAGGTGTTCCCTAATGGGATTATTATGCAACATTTTTCATCACTCGTTTATTGATCAACATTTTTGAGATTTCTAGTATAAATTATTGATTGCCACTTTGTAAAATATCGACCAAAAGTTTTCAACTTCCTGGAGGGAAAACAGCAGTTTTTCTGTCAATACTTGTAATTAATGTAAATAATCACTGATCAGTAGTTTTATTGCATATGAGTAAAACAACTTGATTAAATCAATTTAAAATATTTTAATGGTTGAGGGGTATGTTTGGTTCATTGTTACTGCCAAGAAATATATCTCTTTTCGTTTTCTTGATTTAACATTTTTGAAACTTAAAAATCTAATCTATATGACAACAATGCAATAAGCCTAAGCCTCATGAATATGAATTTCAGGAGTTGACAAGTTAGGAACTTTTTCATAATTCATCATTATAATAATAATGGCCAATGAGTCGTTTTTTTCTCATTTATTTGCAATGACAATTATTTTTCACACCAATAATACACACACACACTGATGACAGGTATATTTATTTAATTTACTAATGTGAGTATGCGATGCCTGTTAAAATAACCGGTTTTAAAAATAATTTTACCCTTATTGTATTTTTTAATAATTATTGATTAATTTCAAATTCAATTGTGAGAAATAGGGTCATTTAAGCGGTTCTAATATTTAATTATCTTTAATAGAAATATTTTTAATTCACAAACATTTTCATGCTGTCATTTTTTACGGGACGGGCCGGGTTCTAAAACATAACAAAACAAGGAATCTGATTAATTAGTTTTGGGGAAAAAAACAAAAAATTGTTTCTTTTCTAATTTTCCCTTTGTAAAAAAAAACTGATTATTGATTATTTATTTATGCTACTAAAAGAAGCATTTACATCAAGTGTTTCTAAATCAATGTTTGCGTCGCTATTGGAAATATAGAATTTTGGTAGAGAGAATTCAAGTAGAACAAAAAGAAATAAACACTGTAACTTTTACTCGGGTCTGATGGAAAGAAGAGAATTGAAAACGTAAGAAAAGATTAAAATGAAAAATAAAATGAGTTTGTTCCTCTCTCAAAAACTAAAAAGAAAAATGATACAGAATGAATGAATGATGGGTGTAATAAATACCAGCAATAGAAAGAGGACAAGACGACGTCCCGGGATTTGGGACTGGAAGATTTCTAAATAAACACAAAAACACAGATCAAATTCTTTTTGAATGTATTTATTATTATTATTTTTTTTAAATCTTTAAAATACAACTACCTTGCCTTCCTAAAAGAAGTTAAATTAAAAAGAAGACAAAAATACCAACAGACGATGCTTGATGCCTTTCCGGACTAAAACAAAAACATTGAGTGTGGTGGGTGAACCGACTAGGACTACTACTACTACTACTACTGGTGGTGGGTGTTATGGCACTGATTATGATGCCAATGTTAAATTTAAATGTAAAGTTTTGGTTAAGAGATTGTTTAATTCCTAGAATCAAATATAATCCCTTGAAATACATTTTATTTCACATAATTCTAAAATTCAATATACAGTTTTATTGTAAAAACCAAACTCCTTAGAGAACCCCAGGAAAATAAAATCTAAAATCTATCCTGGTTGCAAATGAAAGTGTTTGTCTTCATAAACAGGTGTAAGAAAGCATAAGCAAAAATATTTCTTAAAAAATCTTTAAGGATTCAGCTTCTTTTTTTTTAAGAGGTTTTCTTTAACTGACAGAGTAAAAAAATATTTTATTTAATCCTTTAAACCCTAAAGAATCGATATCGGCCACACACACACAACAACAACCCCCACCTTTTGGACTATGACTGAGCAATATTACCAAGTAGTCACTCACTCACTCACTCAGAGCCGTTCTATCAAAGAACCATTAGGGTCGAAATGTCAGTGTGTCTTTTTTTTGCCTTTGGTTACTAAGGCTGATATGTCGGCCCTATAGGGTTGAGAGAGTTAAAAGGGAAAACAGTTAACTTAAATGTCATTTTTTTTTGTTAAAAAAGTGAATGAAACTTTTATTAATATTATTTTGTTACCGATTATTCCCACTATTCTAAATAAACTGTCAAGATTTCTATCTTTAAAAAAGAATTGAAAACACAAAAACAGAAAAAGGGTTGGCAAAAAAGCATCAACAATTATAACAACGATAATGCAATAAAACAAATTAGCAGTAGCAGTAGCGAATAAGAAAAAGAAAACTTCGACAACAAAAACAAAACCTAAATTTCTAAAAAAAGTAACAATAACATTTTAGTAACTTTTTAGCACCAAAACAAACACACTAAAAATCAAATTTATAAAAGCTTAAAAACAAAACCATTTAAAATTATGACAATAAAAAATGAGTTAAAGTAGAGCTCTCTCTCACTACGAGTTTTTAGCACCTGTGTCTGTGTTTTGCCATTTAATTCACGAAATAAAATATTAATCTGAAAATGAAAAAGAAGTGATCATTAATGTCTTAAAATCAAAATTTTAAGTGAATTAACAGTTTTGCTGTTGCTGTCTGTGCTGTGCATTCATGGATAAATAAAAAGTTAACCTTCGTAATTGATTCTTTTTCTAAATGGCAAAAATGTTCCTCTTTAATTTTAATGATACCCACTCCCTTCCCCAAAACAAAAAAGAGTCCCAAAGTAGTTTAGTGTATTGTATCGAAACGACAAAGATGTTTTTAATGAAGGTATTTTTTTTACGGTTTTATATTTAAAGTCATAAGTCATTAAAGAGTTGTTGGTAAAAAAAAAATAATTCCGTGTGCGGTGCGAAAAATGGGTCAAAAAAGGAAAGCAATTTTTTTTTACCATAATGATCAATGGTTGGTACCAAATACCTTTTTTTTCAATGATTTGTTGAGTTTTTTTTTAAGATAAAGTTTTAAAACGGGAAAAATATTACACATCAGACACATCGTGCTAGGACATTATTGATAACAAATATTTTTTCAATTTCTTGATTTAAAGCTTAAAAATGAAAATCAAGTTAAACGAAGACGACAATCAAAACAACATTAACCGTTCGAACCGGTTTTTATTGATTAAAAATAAATACTAATAATCTACGATGAATCAATTCTAATTTCTAAAAGAAAGAAAGATTTTAAAAATTTAACTTTAACACAAGTCTTAAACCAATAACAACAAAATAAAAAATACACAATTTCTAAAACAAGAGAAAAAAATCGATTAAAAATGAATTTTCGTCTTTATAAAACGATTTTCGAAAAAAAAAAAACGATTGACGTTTTAAAATGATTAGGTGGAAAGGGCAAAAATATATTTTTAAAAATTGCTTTAGCTTTACTATGTTTTAACCATTATCATCCAAATTTTTATGTTAAAGAGGAAATTAATAAAGTTGTATATGGGCTGCAATTAAAAAAAAAAAAGGTAGTAAGCAGCTGGTTTGTTATCTTTTATATAGTAGTGGCTATTAGATTGAACGTTGTTTGCCAATATCCCACTATTGGAAGAATTGCAACAACATTGTTTGCGATAGAATTCCAATTTTAAAAAAGTTGATTTTTTTCTCTAACAAATTGCTTATTTGTTCATTTATTTATTCTAAAAATTGAACAATATTATTATAAAAGTGAATTAGTTATACAAAAAGAGAACATTAAATTAAGAGCATTTCAGAATTGAAAACGTAAGTGATTAGATTTTTTTAGTCAAAAAGACAAAAATTAAACGAGATATTTTTATTTTTATGACTAAGGATTTCGATTGTAAATCAAAAAAGATTTTTTCTCGCATAAGAAAAAAGTTTTGAATATAGCCGATTAAACTGTGATAACATTTTAATTTTTAAAGATATTTGTCAAAAATATTTCAATATCGTAAAGAAATTTTCTTGTTTATTCTACGTTTTGAAAAAAGGAAATTACTGTGAAAGTAATTGAAACTTATTCAAAAAGCTACCTTTTTGGTAAGTTACAATTACTTTTACAGTAATTTCCTTTTTCAAAATATAGAACATCTATAAACATGAAATTTTTTTTACGATATTGTCGGCAAAATCCTTGCTGATTTTAGAGAAAAGTGAATTAAGCGTAATAATAATAGATGAGATGTTCAACTCATTAGCCAGTAAATATTTTTAACTCAACTTGAGGGAAAAAATAAAGTAATCTTTTTCTTCAAAGCATTTAAAACTTTAGTAGAAAAATTCATAGATGATAAAATTACAGTAAAAGGTTTCTGTAAAGTGGACAAAAAGGAAAATTAAAATCAGTCTTTAGGTTTTTTTTTTTTTGGAAGAGGTGGGGAGAGGCGAAGACTCTAAATTTGATAAAATAGGTGAAAGTAAAAAAAAAAATTGAAATATTAAAAAATATGAAAAAAGAGCTAGTTATTTTAAATATTTTTTTTTCTTTTAAGATTTTATTCATCTCTTATTTTTAAAATTAAATTAATAATTTATTTTTGAAAAGGTTAAATAAATCACTCACATACTTCCTTGCCTGGACTTTAAAAATGCTACTTTTCCGAGGTAAAGAAATTAAAGAATACCAGTTACCACTGACCAGAGTTCATTTAATCCAATTCGAAATGTAGTTAAAACAAGCAACCAAAAAATCATGAACAAACAAAAAAAACCCGAAAATTTTAAGATTTGATTAATGCAAGTTTTGCAATAATTGCAAAAGTTAACTCAATTTTATTTAAACAATCGTCAAAATTAAATTTTTAAGCTAATTTCATTTTTCAAAAAATCATTCGAAAAAAAAAAACATTTAATGACGACAACAACACAACAACAGTGTTGAACAACACACATATAGACACGCAAGTGTTGGTTAGTAAATTTAATTGAAATAATAATTAAATCATTAGTTAAAATTAAAATTCTTCAATTCTAAATTTTCAATTTTTAATCTTAGTTATGAATCGTTTTTTTATTCAAAAGCCAGTTGAAAAGTGAGAAATTGGAATTGAAGAATTTTTATTAGAATTTATTTTATTTAAAATAGTTTTAAAAGGGATTTATTTACTTTCCTTTTCAAGAAAAATCCTGATCATCTTGCAGAACCAAAATGATTAAGACTAAAAAAAAAAAAACTCAAAGCGAGAGCGCCTTCTTTTTAATTTTTTATTTAAAGACGACACAACAAACACAATTAACACCTTGTTTAATTTTTGCAGACTTTAAGCACAACAAATCCAAATGGAGAGCACTCACACAACTAAAAATACAATAATCACTAATCAGTCACCAACAACTTCATTATTTTTTTCCTCGGGAATTAAGTTTCAAAATTATTCTAAAATCTTTTTAAAGCAGCAGCTTTTATATTTTCTTACAGGTAGTAGTAGTTTTAGTATCAAAATCTGCGATAGGCACGAAATAGTAGTGGTATTTTAGAGAGGGGGGATAAAAGAGAGAGACTTATAAAGAATAGTGTAAAAAATAAATGAAATTATTTTACATGTCATATATATATATATATATATATATATATATATATATATATATGTAGTTTGTAACGTAATATGTTCATAGTTTGCCCGTAACACAATTAAAACACACGGCCGAGAGACACCGAGACACGACAAGCTCTAGAAATTTCATAAAATAAAAAGTTCAAAAAGTGTTAATCGGATTTTTCCCTAGTTTCTAACGATAAAAAAGTATTTATTTATTTTTTCTCTTTAAACATTTTAATAAGAGTTTTAAAATATGTTTCTCTCGGTTGCGTTTTTTTCTACAGAGAAAAAAAATTTAAACAATAATAAAGTTTAAACAATAATATTTTTGCAAAATATTTTGATTTTTTCGATATTAATTTTAAATTGTACTGTATCAATTAAAAAAAAATGAAACAACCGAATATAATCAAATCTTGGTATTCGTTTTGTTTTTTTACACACTTTTGTGGAAAATTTCGTTATTAAATTCATTTCTCAAATAAATGTTTTCAAATACATAAAAAAAATAAATTCCTTTTAAAATTTAAATAAATTTGAGAAAAAAAGAAACATAAATGAAATCCGCAATCCACCCTTTTTTTAGACAAAAATTACTTCGAAAAAGTCAACTTTTACAAAACATAGTCATCAACTTATAATCTTATTGACAAAATAGAAAAGAAATTTGAATTGGACCATTTTTCGAATTCTTATTTGTTTTTAATATCGTTACATCAAAGAAGATAAATTAATACATTTTTACAAGTGTTATGTTTTCCGAGTTCTCCAAACTAAAATGTGATTGATTTCTCCTCATTAAATATGCAAA
>JAUZSX010056794.1:0-19795 GCA_034780655.1 Idiosepius hallami
GGGCAGATGGGGCTCGTTAGCTTGGGTGAGCATCTCATCTAGGTGAAGGGTAACACCGAATATAAAAAGCCCGGGTACGAGCACGTAACATGGCCTTGTGCCAAACTTAGTTGGTGCTCACCAAGTAAATATAATATATATATATGTAGACGAAGGTTCTAGTATGTTGGGTAAAGTACAAAATAGTTAAGTAAAGAAAAAAAGAAGAAAGAAAACAAAACAAAAGAAATGATTGGCAAATTTAACAGAAAGAATTTTACTAAGGAGTCAAAACCAAACTGAATAATAATGTCAAATAATCTAGAACACTGCATCATCCTGTCCATTCCTTTATAGTTCATCCCAAATAGAGATAACAAAAACCAACATAAATAGTGAAGACAAAACTTAGTTTAAAAGTGCATATCAGGTTCTATTGTTAATAGGAGTTAAATACGTTTAAGATTTGTTCTTTATTTTCTTTAAGTTCGTTCTTTTTCACTATGGTCTGTCGTTTTTTGTTTTGTTTTTACTTTCTTTCTCTTTCCTCTGTCGGATTATCTTTCTTTTTCTTTCATGAACAAAAATTCTATTTTCCTTTTCCAAATAAGAATTCTGTATTTCTTTCAAAGATAAGAATTTTATTTCCATTTCCCAGGCAAGAACTTTTTTTTAGCTCTCCAAGACAAACATTACGAGAGCTTGCATAAAATAATTTTGCCAATTTTTGAGAGCTTGCATAAAATATTTTTGGCCATAAATATACGTGGGTTGTTCAATAAGGAATGTAAAAATGTCAGGAGAAACATTAAATATGATTTGATAAAACTGCTACTTCGTGAAAGATCGTTCTCCTATCCCATCGAGGATCCCATTTAAAATCAAAGACAGTTGAAGAGTTTTTTTTAATTGAAGAAAAGCCTGAAAGACGGTAGAAGTTTTTCTTAATTGAAGCATGAAGACGGTATTACGGGCCAGCATATTTGTTTATTTTTATTACATTTTCGTAATGTTAATTCAGTTGCTTTGGATCCTGCAGATATATAGGCCCTGATGACCTATAGCAGAAGAAGACACAGCAATATTATGACCTTAACATAGCCCTCTAATAGAACTGCTCTTAATGGCTTGTTGGTAATTTTGCGAAATTGCCAAAGGAGGGCAATGCATACCTAAAATATTTCCATGGATTAAATTAACTGGCAACACTTTGGAAAGCGACCATCCTCTTCACATCAGCTGCATTTAGAGGTAACTCTTAACTGATCTCATCAGATGATGATAATGTCTTGTCCAATTACCCCTTTGTGACAAGAAACGTGTTTGGTCTTCGCATAAAGACCATTTACATTAGAAGAATGCTAAAAAGTCTAAACCCAGAAATATAAAAAAAATGTAATGATATCCTTAACCTTGCCCTTATGCCATGTTGTTGATTTACTTAGTTCAATGCAAAACTGCTAATACCAATGTAAATGCGGTTTTTAATCTTTTACGCTTTTGGGATTAATCTTTAAATGCATGTATGTGACGAATGGGAGTGCTAGTTAAAATATAAATAATTAAAAAGAATAATAGAATTATCTTTGTTTGAAGCTCTTAATATAATTTTGTCATCTCAAAAGTTGACCTTACAATAGAAGTGTGACTCTTGCCTCCATTTCCGGTAACCTGGCCACTGACCAATCAAGCAAAACGTTTGATAAACGAGTAAAAAATTCTAATATTGCATACAATGAATAGGTTAATATTCAACATTGCATACTTTTAATACCGCAATTACTTTCTGATAACTAGTTAAAAAAGAACAACTTTTGAGTAAAGGTAGATCCGCCATAGAATTTCAATCAACATAAAAGAATTCAATACATAGCATAAAAATAAGCTCAAAACTTTACTGTTTAAAACGGAATCTTTAAAAATAGTAAAAAAAAAACCCCAAACAACTTAAAACCTGAAAATAAGCGACCAAACAAATTAGATCATATTCATTTATTATTACTTTAATAGCAAATACGCTTTCAATTATGTGACAAGAAGTTTATCAAATAAATATCCAAAACAGAAAATTATTTTGTTTAAATGATCAGCGCATTTCAACTGAGGAAAAGCAAAAGACATTTTTTTACTCAATCTCATTTAAAAATCTTTTGCTGAAAAACGGCGATAGAAGAAGGAAATTATTCTAAAAGTAATTAAAACTTACCGAAAAGCCGCCTTTTTGGTAAGTTTTAATTACTTTTCAGAGCAATTTCCTTCTTCTGCTCAGGAAAAGCAAAAGATTTTTCAATGAGATTCATTAAAAAAAAAGTCAATTTGTGAAAACTAAAACCAATTTTCAGGGCATGTAAAAATACAGAAAGTTATTTATTTGTTTGTTTGTTTGTTTTGTGTTTAACGACATATCAACCTTTTTAGGCAATTTTAATGCCGAGAACAATTACTTTTGATAAAAGTTATTTTTATATACACATAGCTTTTCTTTAAATAACCCAAGTTGCACTATTTAATCCATAGCTAGAGTGAAGATGGGAAATCATACCTTTCCCAAGGGTATTAGTCGACATGTTAGCTCAGACGGAACAACTTGGATTCAAACCCGCTTATTACGATTCCTAAGTCCGATTGCCTATCCACTGGGCCACGTCGACCACTCCAGAAACTTATTTACAAACAAAAATTCATAATTATCAAAATTATAATATTTTATTTTCGAGAGAATTCTTGTAGAATAAAGCCTTATTTTAACGCTGGCCATGAACCTTTTTATCTTCTGTTGAGCGATTATTCACAATTAGGTTGGAAGATTTTGGTTTAGTTTTGGTTTTAGGAATTGTATTTTTGGGGGAGAGGAAGTAATAAATATAGTGAGTGATAGAGTGAGAGGGAGAAATGAGATTGAGTGAGAAGAAAGAGAGAGAGAGAGGGGGGAAGAGAAGGAAAAAAGGGAGAGAAAGTGGAGAAAGAGAGAAAGATAGAGGTAGAAAATGACAAGAGTGAGAGAGATAGAGAAAGAGAAGGGAGAGAGGAGAAGAAAGGGAGGAGAAAGGAGGCAGAGAGGCATAGAGAGAGTTTGAAGTGATGATGATAGGGAGAATTAATTTGACAATTTCTTGGTTTCCTAAAATGGAATACTTGTGACCCATTATTTGGCAAACCACGAATATCCAGTTATAATTCCGTAGGACTGGCTTTCTGTTTGAGTTAAAATTGCCAAAAAATCAACCAAAATAAAAACTAGTTTTTAAAGAAAGATTTGTTCACTCTTTCTCTTCGTAATTTCTCATCATTGGAAAGGGCTTTCTTTCGTTCTCTCTTCCTCTTCCTTTTGTGCATTATTTTTTTCATCTTTCAATGAATCTCTTCCTCATCTTTTTTTTCATCTTGCTCTCTCTGTGTATCACCCTCTCATCCTCTCTTGTTCTCTCTCTTGTTCCCCTCTTCTAGATAACGTTCTTCCTATCTTTGTCTTTATCTCCCTCTTTTACAGTTGTATCTCTTCCCTCATCTTCCCATCATTCTTTCTATTTCTTTCTCTTCTCTTTTTATGACTTTTCTCCTATTTCCCTGTTATTCTATCTTTCTCTTTCTAACCGTATGTTTCTCTCAGTCTCTTCCCTTTCGAAACAACCTAACAGTTTGTCATTAATTTGCCAAAACTATTAAAGTTGGTGTTCTAGTTCTACTTTATGTCCCTTCAACAGTTTATAAAAATCATTCTTAAAAACCAAGTAAAACCCAAAAAAAACAAAACAAAAAAACAAAAACAAAAACAACAAACTTGATATAATAAAAGTTATATCACTATATATTTGATATACTGCTTTCTTTGGCCAATTCCCAAAGCTATCAAAAAAAAAAAAAAAAAAAAGAAAGATTAAGTTATAAAACCTAGATAAATTAGCGGCAAGCACCAAAATATGGTGCTTGCTGTCTATCTGACAGGAAAACCGGTTTATCCGACTCTCTCGGTGGGTAGGGTAGCCCGGGTGGGACTTCCTTATCAATATAATATAAAGAAATATAAATACCTTAAAAAAGTGGAGAAACTTCCATCAATGTAAACAGTCAAGTAAGCAAAATGGGACATATTTTATTATGGTAAGAAATGAGAAAGAAAAAAATGCAGTTGGAAATGAATTCTTGTCATTTTGTTTTGACTTGTCACAATGTCTTTTTGCGCTTGTGCAAAATTTTTCAAAAATTACTAATTGTATTTCACTAATTTTTTTTTTATTAAAGATATTTTTTAACTAATCAATTTTTCATTAGTTTTTAAAAAATTACTTGTCTTACCAAATTTGCAAAAATAATCATAATTTTCATTCATTTTTTATGTTAATCAGAAAAACGATCACCAAAGAACTTCTTTTTTATATAATAGATTTTTATTTCTTTGAAATTTGTATCTCCCCTCCCCGTCCCCACCAAAAAAAGAAAAAAGAAAGATACAACAAGACATAGATAAGTAAAATGTAGGTACCAAATCAGTTTAAATTGAATTTGCGATTTTGTTGAAATTTTCACTGAATCACGAGATAAAATAATGCGATATAAACAAATATAGATTGTTATGAAAATAATGTCTGATTTTAGGTTGTCTGTTCTAAAACGAGTTTTCTAAAACTAATTTTTCTGTGTTTCAGATAGAAAATAAACATTGGTTTTTCAAGTCATTAACCCTTCAATAACTCATTTCATAAGTTATAATAAAAATTAAATTGTGAATATGAAAAAGAAGACTTGCGATTACTTTTCCTGCATGAGTTCAAGTTCGACAAGAACGCTGTGGTCAAACTAATACTAATATCAATAAAGCATAGGGAGGAGACACACTGAGAAAGAACAGCACAGAGATGGCTTTAAAAGTTTCTTAATGAAGACCAGAGTCTCAGAAAGGAATATTTATTAAAAAAAAAAGAAAATTTGACAGCGTCGGTAGATTAAAAGCCTTTACAAAGTCTTAGCTGATCATCTTAAAAAATCGCCAAGATAAAAAAGCTGAAAAAATTAGGCCTGCAGGAAAACTAATTGCAAAACTTCTTTTTTTTTAATGTCTACAATTTGAGTATTTTTTTTTACTAATGAAATAAGTTATTGACTTTAATAATGTTTAGTCTCTATCTGAAATACAGAAAAAAAATCCTTACTAAAATTAATTTACAAATATATCACTTAAAATAAGACATTTCTCCATGAAAAACTAACAGAGCAACCGACTAACTACGAAAAAAGAAAAAAAACCTTTCAGCTATGACTAAACAACTTTTAAATTCATAAATAGTGTTTGTCAATATAGAGTTGGTTGGTTGATTGGTTTTGTTCTTTTCTTGTTTATTATTTTTCTTAGTCGTTTAAGACCCAGAATAATCTTTTTGAATAACGTTCGTTGTGATTCTAGTGATCAATCTAAAAATAGCATTCAATCTATTTTTGTTAATGAATCCAAGACTGAGAACGGACATGAACAATAAGGTTTTGAAATTAGTTCGCTGATTCAACAAGATTTTTTTTTATAAAGACTGACAAAGACAGATGTTTAAGAGTAGAGAAAATTGGTGACGGGGATAACAGGCATTGAGGAAGAACAAGAAGAAAAAAAAAATTAGTTTGAAAATTATGCCTGAGGATAAAAATAAATCAAAATTAAAAGAGAATAAAGAAAATTACGATTAAAAAAGGACAACAAAAATAATTAGAAATAATTGTCAGACAACAAAGATAAAGAGGCGAAATATTTGAAGAAAAAAGAAATCGTGAGAAAAAAAAGGAGGAAAGAATAAGAAAAGTGAAGTGAATGAGAAGACAAAAAGAAATAGAATGAAAAAGAAAAAGAGAAAGGAAACAAGAAAAGAAGGAAGGAAAAGGTAAAAGAGAACGAGAACGAGAATAAGAAAAGAAGAGAGAAAGGATAGAAAAAGGGGGAGTAATCCAAGAAGGAAACGAAACAAAAATAAACGGTAGAAATTGAAAAAAAGGGGGGAGGGGCAAAAAGAGAGACGAAAGACAAAAGAGCGTCATTCTGCAAAATACATGGATTAGTCTTGTCTAAGAAATAAAGTTCTAACCTTTATACACGAAATAATATCTGAAAAAAAAACTGAATCACTTTCTTTAACAAAGAGACTTTTTTATTAGTGTTTATTTCCCGCACAAGTTACTTGAATGACGGTATTTGTATTATCTAACCCATAGCTAGAGGAAATAAGAGGATTTTTACTGTATTAGTACAAATGTGAGCAGCGTGTCAGTGCGACCCCTTTTCCCTCTTTATTTCTATTTGGCCCATTTCTTGTAGTTTCTCAATTTGGTGACCTTCCCTTTCCATTTCTTCCTTCTTGTGTCTATTTTGCCCGAGTTTTTGCTTTCTTAAACGTTGCTCTATTTCTTGGATTTCATCAACATTTGCTAAAAAACGAGCCAAGCAGAATGGAGTTCACAGTCACTTATTACAATTCCAAAGTCTAAAAACTAAATCAAAAGAAAAATTCCTCTAACAAAAAAGATTATATTAGAACTGTATTCATGTACCAAGACAAGCATATGATTATAATTTGTCACAAATTTATGTGGGGGAGTGGTAAAATCTACGACTCTGAAATCATATTATACGAATTCTAGAATTAAGTAAGACTGTCTTCATAGGATCAATTCCCCGTTTTTTTGTGTAGAATCCTCGTGGAGGATGCTTGAGTGAGACTTTTTAATATAGGGAGACTGCTAAACAGACTACCATCACACATTGATAGGAAGAGGGCTTGAACCCTGTAGCATAGAATCCCAGACGACTAGAGACCCTCTTCCTGCGGCAGCCTTCATCTGTCTTCTCAGCTGTTATGAGATTAGCCATCATCTTCTGCTTCGTCCACTGTTGAGGTCTTGAATGGATTGCTCCTTAACCGCACCCCAGACACTAACCAGGGTATTTTCACGCCCGGCGAAAACATAAATAATCTTGGACTCCTCTATAAAATAGAAATAATAATAATAAAACTCTCCAATCAAATCAAATGCAATAAAACCCAAACTTTAACCGATCTTTTAAATTGTTGCGACTTCAGCCAACAATTGCATAAACAAATTTGACTTTGGCAAGATGGGATAAAACGATATTCAATCAATTTGAAGCTGACCCGTTGATATAGATAGAACAAATGCCGATTCCTTAAGATCACGAGAAAAATGAAATATGAAAGTAAGAAAATCGTCTATCGAACAACACCAGTTGCCTATTTCAGTTTCTGTGTAAAAGGCCATTTTTTTTTTTACAAAAGTATGCAATATGTCTCTTCCTTTTTTCATATTTAGACTTCCTTTATGAAAATACTGATGAGTTAATATAAAATGAACAAAATTGTGGGGCTTATTTTAGAAATGAATTTCTTTCATTTTTTAATGCTTATTTTGATTTTTGGGACATTCCTTCATTTTTCATTTGTTTGTTTCTCGCTTTCTCACATCCTTGCTAATTGCTTTATTTTTGCTTTTTTGTTTTTCTTTTTGTTCTTTTTTACTTTTTTAAATGCATGTTCATTCTCCTCTTCTTTAATTCTTTCATATTTCTTTAGAATTCATTTGTTTTGGGTTTTTCTTTTCTCTTTGTTTTTTCTTTCTTTTTTTGGGGGGGGGAATGGAAAGAGACGTTTCTTTTTTTCGTTTTTTTTATTCACTTGACCTTTTTTATTCCATCTTTAACTTTTCTTTCTTTCTTTCTTTTTCAACTTTTCCTTCTACCAATTCTGTTCTTTTATTCTCTCAAGTATTTTATTTTATTTCCTTTTTTTTCTGTTTTTTAAATGTCTTATATTTTCGTTTCTTAATTTCTCAAGACATTTCTTCCGCTTTTTGAAAATGTTAAAATAATATTTTATTAATCACAACGAAAACATTTCAAAGAATTGGACTAACGTGTTTTTGGTGAGAAATTGGTAAAAACCAGTAAAATGATAAACAAAAAGACTAACGTCTAAAAAACAAAAATAAAACAGAAACATAAAAAGCGTTCCATCTATTACAAGCCAACCCTCACAAACAGAAACGTGCAGACGAACAAAGCTCAGCATTATTAAAACTTATAGTGCTGAGAATCAGATGATTTGTTGAAACTGAATTTTTAAAGGAGAAACAATTTTAAGGGTTTAACTCTTTGGTTGAATTGTATTATTGCATTAATAAACAGATCGACTATAACTTTGAGGTGTGTACAGAATTAGTTTTCTGTTTTTATCTTAATCAATTTTTAAGATGTCCGTAGCGCTTGCGTATGATGTTTGAGGGTGACCATTGGCTTTTCCTTGAGTCAAAGAGACAAGTCTTCTCGTAGATTCCAGTACATTTTGTGACATGCTAGCCAGAAAGATGCAACACCATACAGTGCCTGACTATAAATGGAGCAGAATATTGTGGAAGGTAGGAGGAAATTTGGTGACTAAAAAGATAAAAGTTTTAGAAGTGATCTGTGCGAAAACGCAAAATGCTTCCCCCAATTCAAAAAATGTTTCTGAATACAATTAGGCATTAAATGACCCTAAAACTCGATTTAAAAAATTTCAACAAATTTTTGAATTACTTTCTAAATTAACAAAAGTCTTTTATTTCCAATAAAAGAAAATGCATTACCAAAATAATAAATTAATAAATTTCTTTTTAGAGTAACGAATCTGACCAATCAAGTTGGAGGATGATGACACTACCTCGTTTAAAGGTAGGTTTTGCTTCATTTCTAATCTTTTTACTTTCGGAATTGATACAACAAGAAAAACACGATTTCACATCGGGTTTCATGATTTATGCATGTTTATGTTAGCTTCGGAATATCTAATACACTTAACATATTTAGCTATTACCATGTGGTCTAAATATGAAAATATATCGTTATTGAATTTTGGTTTAAACCTTATTTTCTTAATGCAACTTTTACTGCGTTATCTTCAACATCTTTATTCATTTAGGAAATCAGTGAATCAATATTCGTTTCATTAAATCGTTCTCTTATTTTTGTAATTAGCCAAGTTGACTTTATATGGATTCCTTACATAGGGTCAAATATATAATAAGTTTGAAGGATGAATCTCACCACCAAGTATTTGTGAAATGTCATAGCAGCAAATATCAGACCTAATTACTCTCTGTAGATTTGTGTACCAATAACTTTTGCCACTAGAAAATCCCGAATACTATCTTGTATGCATCATAAATCCACTTATTTGTGCTTCGATATTAGAATGACGTCAAACCTGAATCCAATGATTCATGATAATTGACTGCATATCTGCACTTTAAATGTTTTAAAGCGCTTTATGTTAATGTGTTATAATTTGGGGACCAAAGTATTTGCAAAATTATTATATCAATTATATTTTTAGAAAAAAAAAATTCATCGTTTATTGTTTGATATGTACAAAAAATATACTTAACAAAAAACTAAAAATATCAATTCAAATATTCAGAGAAGACGAGTTTTTTGTAATATAAAGTCGACCAAAAGAGTTTGCAAAAATTATTTATCAACAAAATTTATGATTACATTAAGTTTTATACATTGTTCCATTATTGTAATTTATGCCATACAAGGAAAATTACAATTTTTTTTAGGGTATTAGCCTGAATTCGAATTGAATGTATCGACTAGCATATAACGATTTAACAGTTTGGGAAAATATTCACTGCTCTTCTTACCTTCTTTCGCCATGATGATCGAAATTTCTAGCGTTGAGAGAAAGAGGAGAAGAAAAATCTGGTTTCAAGTTTTATTTCGTTATCAGTTGATTTATAGATATGAATTAGATGAAATTGGGTTTCCACCAAACTTAATATCTTGCTAAGGCAGTTCGGTAGAAGTGCAGTAATGTGAGCGGGCTTTCCGGTCGTAATAGTAGAGTTCAAATCCTCGTCAATATATTACTTCATTTTCAGTCTAATACCTTTTAGGTAAGATAACACTCTTTATCACGCTCTTGTTTAAATTGTTGCAACTTACATAATTGACAAAAAGAAAATTACTGTTCGAGGTATTAAACAACTGAAGATTCATAAAATATTAAAAAAAAAAACAACCAAATCTTTGAATGTCTTCTTATTTCTTTGGATTGGGATTTAGCAAAATCATCAACTAGCTAAACAAATATAGGTTCTATTAGAGAGGACCATATTAGCCCCTAAATATCGATGTGTCTTCTTCTGTCTTGGATCACCAGGGCAAATATGAAAATTAAAGCATTCACTTCACAGTTTTGTACTGGATTTAAGATGGATCCACTTTTTGATTAGTTTGTGTCTTTAAACTTGATTTTGAACGACCTGTTCTGTTTAAAAACGAAATTGAAACAAAAAGCTTATTATTTTGTTTTATCAGGACAAGTTGTGGCAGGAATATTCACGCTTTTAGAAAACGAGTGTCTAAATTTGGTCAGTTACAAATCTGTAGGCACCAACTATTCAGTCTGGTTAGAGGAGATTCTCAAAAATTGAAATAAATGTCTAATTTAAATAATTTATTCAAAATTCTTCTTACGGCAAAAAAGGGAAATTTATGGATAAAAATTTAAAAGTGTCTATTATCACTAGGACTGTGATAATATGCTTTTATTAAAGATGCTACATACTTAAATATTTTGCGATTTTACCATTAAAAAAAAATTCTTTACTTATTAGTAAGACTGCGACAACATACTTCTTTTTAAGATATTCTTGTCTCATCCTCAATAACTAGAGATGTGACAAGCATATTCTTTAATAAAAGTATATTGTCCGAGTCCTTGTTATAACCAGTGAAACATATCAACTGTCTGTAAGTGTAGGTAGTGAGGGAAACCACAGTGTGTCATAATAATGTTCACTTGCTCTTAGTAAGTCTCTGCAATGTCAGCAAAATGATACCTTCTTTAATTAGAAACAGCGATTACATTATGTATGTAAATAGATTCAGTGTAAATAGATTCACTTTTGATTGTACTTATTCTGTTTTGTAATTTAAAAAATGATGAATTACAAGTTAGAAAAGCATTTTTTTCGGGTCATGAAAATTGTTTAACAAAATGTTTTTATAATAAGCTTTAAAAATAAAAGTACAAGATTCAATTCGAAAATCATCAATTTTTAAAGTGCACTTTTATAAACTTGACAAAGTTGGCATGAAGATTTAATTTGAATTGAATCTAAAAAATTAAATGTATTTTATGTTATGAACATTTTTTGTACTTTTTAGAAATAAATTTATCGATTAACCAGCAATCAGATAAATTGGATATAGATGTATAATTTTTGATTGAAATAGCTTTACATATTCTTATGTGATTGTGGGATGGGCTGTACTACGTGAATATAACTGCACCTCGTATCGGCGTAAGCAATTGGCTAATCTTGATTTGCTGCTATGCTTAAATACCGAGAATTTGGCTCGTAGCAAGAACTCTATTTTGGATCTTTTCTGAACACTCCTAGTTATTTCGGCTTTATTTCTTTGGTATGTTAATTGAACAATAAATCGCTCTACCAATATTCAAATCTGAAGCCTGTTTTGCACACCATTTCAACTTTCTATTTTTACACGCAAAGTAATGTTTCTACTTTTATTCTTTGAGGCATTAATACTTAATGCAAATATGTTAAATGAAGTTTACATAAAGATTATATTAATGGTGATACACTGTTCCGAAAGTGAAAAACGCGACTTAAAATAGTTGTTAAAAAGCGTTTTGGTATAAAACGACGATGTCATAAAACAAGATAGCACAACCGCGTTTCAAGCAATTTATCCCAAAAAGAGTTTAAATAAATATCCTTTGGACCCTAAAGGGCTGATATATTGGCCCCGGCGATCTTAGGCAAAAGAAGACACACCTATATTTCGTCCTCTAATAGCTGGCAATTTGGTCAATTCGGGATCGAAATCATAAAGATCATCTGGTTTTTAACTTCTTTGACGCTCATTTGTTTAATTGTATTTCATTTAATTTTTCAATTAAATAAACTCTAACGTAGTTGCTGTTTTTGATCGGTTGGCGAATAAACAAGAATAGCAATTGCTATTGGAAATATTTTACTACTTAGAAAACAAATGATTAGTTCAAATTGCAAGCGTTTTTAATTCTTTTAATTCAGATGCAAGTGAAATCAAATGTAAACGTTTTTGCACAAAAACTGATGATGGTCCCGGGGGTCCAAGTGACAACAAGCTCCTTATAATTTAGAAAATAAAAACACAAATAAGACAAGTGTAGTATTAAAATCCAAATAGTTACCATGAAGTCGATTCACACGAAAGAAAAAATAGAACAATTCGACTTATTTTATTAATTTTTCCCTTTACACTTTACTTACGTGGAAGGTAAAAAAAAAAAATCCAAAGATGCTGACATTCCCTCCTCCATAATTCTCTCCAAGCAAATAATTCTTCAAGCAAGAGGCTCTTTGGTCTCAGGGTGCCAATTCTACATAGACGGAAAGAAACTTGAACCGATAAAGTAGGAATGTCGAACTTTGATAACGTGACCCTTTCTATTTTTATCGGATTTTCTCGGTCGTGTTTTTCTTTTTATTTCCCCCTAAATTTAGTCAATCTTCGTATCGAGACAAGACACACAGGTTTCTAGTTGTAAACTTGATTTCATTTAATAAAGAAAATTCATAAAAGGTTTTAATATTAAATACACACAATTCTTAAAGATTACTCATAATTTTATATTATTTAGGGGAGCTGTTTAGGGAATTAAGCGTTGAAAAGAGGAGAAAATTCCTTTGGTTTAGGCGTTTTTTACTTTTGGGACGGTTTCACGGCAAACGATTCTCTCGTGCTCAATGCCATCCTAAGGGAACACCCTGTCGTTTTGGGTTCAAGGGTTATGAGTTAAGGCTGGGGTTAGTTTTAGGGATAGGATTGATCTTTTTCTAAAATTCTTTAGCACAACGAAAACAAAAACAATTTGTCTACTGGCGTAAAACCGCACCGAAAGTAAAAATTGACCTGGGTCCAAGAATTTAAAATGGACTTCGAATAAGGAAAGATTTAAATCACAAAAAGACGAATGTTGTTTGAGTCGATAGAAAACATTGTTTAATGAAAAGAATCTAAAATCAAAGTCAAAATTTTTGGAAGACTAAAAAACGGATGTCTGGGTCAAGAAAATGACTTTAGAATTAAGATTAACGAATTTTTATATGATGTGAAAAGAAATTGGAAAGAAGTAGTCTGGATATATCGCTGGAATTGAACAACAGAAAAAATTTGAAATTAATGTCGACTGAAAAAAAATGGATGGCAATGAAACCAGTGGAGGCTTGTTTTATGGGTAGCGTTGTTAAAAGAAAGTTTTTTTTAAAACTAAAGTTGAATATAGGAAAATTAAGGAAAAACAGAAAGAATGTAGCCTTTGTTAATTATTGATTGTTTATTATTTGATTGAGACGAGGAAGAATGAGAATTTTATTTTCTCAGCAAAAGCAAGCCAGATGCAGAAGTGAAAATGAACAGTTTATTTAGTTTTTAGTACATGTTTGGTTTTAGCAAGATACAGTTAAACTGTGTTAATCTGTGTCTAAACGCAAACTTCAATCGTCTTGCTCATTAATATCACCCATTTCTGTTTTTAACCAATCTTTTTTTGTCTAGTATAGATTTACAGACTCCGTTTATTTCTCGGTACTTGTTATTAGTGGTAATGGTAGACGTGACTGGCAGCCGCATTAACGTTTTCTCTGACAATATTCGCTGCACAAAAAAAGGGAATTTTTCTACAGTAAATGGAATTATGTTAGTCAGCAGAGACGAAACTTTCGCATGGGAAAGGCCAAGAACAGATCTTTACGCAAACAGTAAATTATTTTGCCCTCAATTAACATCTGTCTAGACTTTTTTCATTGTTGCCTCGAGTAAGTATGTAAGTAAAGATTTTACATTGGAGTGTCTTAGATTTAAAGCTATTTTAATTTAGTAAAAAGAAAATGATTTGCAGTCCGTTGAAACAAAGAATACAGTTTTTTTCCTCGATATCAGAAAAAGTATGTAGTGATCCTATATTTTGTAGCTATTTAAAGCATTGTAATAATCTAAAGTATTCAGGGCGAAACAAAACAAATTGGAAATTATTTTTTTCACTTTTGTCTTGCTCCAATAACAATAAAAATTATCAACTCATTTAGTAATTTAAAATTTGTAACATTTTGATCCTTGGGACAATCGTTCTCATTTTAAATAAGCATTGATGCTGTGTTATTTCTTTAAATATTTTTAGAGATAGGTCGATTATTTAAACTATTCAAATAGTCCAGGCCATTTTTCTCATCAATAGTTTAGTACACACAATGTTTTTTTTTAATGTACTATGAGTGCAATTAATTGTGAAATTAAACATGAGGACAACAATCTTTTGCCCTTCTTTACATGAACTTTGGGAGGTTTCATGTCATAAACTTGAGCTTCAACAGAACTTCCCCATTATTTAATCTATAAGTATAGACTGTTCTCATTCGCTTCACCGTGACTAGTATTGTCTCGAAATCTATCCTTATTAATCCTTCCCCTTAAATGCAATTGAAATTATTTACTTATCATTATCATAATATTTCTTTTATTAATACTCTGACCCATTTTCTTTATTATTAATTACTATATCCACAACCGGGCTTGGCCTATTCAGGAAGTGAAAGTTTTAATCTTTCCCATAGGAAATAATTGTTAAATCGAAAAATTGGGTTATTCAAATCGACTCACTGCGCTGCCTGAGAGATTTGATAGGTGAATGTTTTTTCCAACTAAAGTCTTGTCTAAACACAAGAGAATTTACTAACACTTATTAGTCTCCAATTATTGCCAATAATTATGAAGGCATTTTGCTTCGTTGTTAAATGGCTAATTAATTGACATAACAAGAGTATTTGGAGTTGCACCTGTTCTGTCTGTCTCTTCGTTATGAATCTCGCATGATGTAACCTCTTTGTAGAAGTCTTAGCACGTGGGAACAGATGTTAAGAAAAAAATGAGAACCACTGAGGGTAATACAAGAGAAACTCACTCCACAAAGACAATCGAAAGCTTCTGTTTGAAAATTTGTATCATAATAAAATAATTAGGAATTAACTTTATTATTCGGACTTTTTTCCTCGTCTTAGTAGGTTACGGTCTAGTCTCCCTAGGGCCGTCTTCAGATGAGGACAAAAGTCCAAATAATAAAGTTAATTCCTAAATTACGAAGCCACATCCCCCAAAAAAACTATAATTTATACATTAAACTGCAATCAACGACTGAAAAAATTTGAAGTATTTGTTTGTCATATTTACATGTTCTTCGACATTTCAAGCATCGGCCATAAGCTGTATATTATCTTCAATTCTTTTTAATCATCAGGCACACCCTAGATAATTGAGCTGCATCTAGCCGAGTTTGGGCATCAATGGAGATTTTCATCTCGATTAATTAATTTCCTGTGTTAACAAACCCCATCTCCCGTCAGTGTTACATAAAGTAAACTGACAATTCCAAAGCTCAAACAGTTAATGAGCACGTAAAAATGACCTTGTGTTTAATTAGGGTTGGTGCTCGACCAAGTAAATATATCAAACTGCCGACATCAATTCAAACAACTTTTAAATCTTTTTTAGATTCTTTGAATTAAATTAAAACAGATATAACTAATATAATATAATTTATATAAACAGAGTTAGTTGTTATTAATATAAATCCTTCTTTTTTCTTTCTTCTTTTTCGTGGTAGATAAAAGTTGAACAGTGTTACTCAAAAAACTTGTTGACGTTTGAAAACCTTTTTCATTGAACAAAATTGAATAAAAAGTTTGACATGAAAAATGAAACCTATCCAAACGATTTTCTTTATTTATGTCAATGCCAATTCCTCTGTGTTTGTTCTTTCTATGATCCTCAATGATTTTCACCAAATAAGCCACGTGTTGAATAATAAGTATAATTTTGTACGTTTTTAGTATAAAAGATAATTCTAACGCTTTTCTTTTATTCTCTTTCAGACTTTTTTCTACTCGTACCCAATAAACCTTATAAAACATCGACTGCATTTCAGAGGAAGAAGTTGCTACGCGCTTCCAACTGTTCTTCTCGTTGGGTTTCTTGTTTGGATTGTTTTCGGCCATGTTGGCCTTATGGCACGTTTCATGAAAACCAACAGCTTTGACTGGTTGCAGCGTTGTGACATCAAACGGCGCTTACCAGGATGCATCATTATTGGGACTCCAAAATCTGGTACAAAAGCATTGATTGAGTTTATCGGGGCCCACCCGGGCGTTGAAATAGCACAGGGTGAAGCAAAATTCTTCAATCGTAATGACAATTATTATAAGGGCTATGAACATTATCTCAGCAAAATGCCGCTCTCTTGCGCGAGTCAAATAACACTGGAAAAATCACCCGAGTATTTTTATAGCCGTTTGGCGCCGTATCGAATATACAAAATGAATCATAGCATAAAATTAATTATCATAGTAAAGGACCCGGTTCAAAGAGCGATATCAGACTATATTCACCGACGCACTATGTATGCTGGTCGGAAAGAGACAAATTACACCTTTGAAGAACTGGTTTATGATAACACAACAAAAAAGCTGCGAACTCAATATTTACCCGTAATTCGGTCAATTTATTATAAATATATGCTTAATTGGTTGACCTACTTTGCCCCCAACCAAATTCACGTGGCTGATGGCAATAACCTGATTGTAGAACCCCAAACAGAACTTTTAAAAGTTCAAGACTTTTTGGGACTTGACCGTCTGATAACCAAAGATAGTTTTGTTTACAACTCGACTAAAGGATATTATTGTTTGTGGACGCATTCAAGTACTCAATGCTTAGCCCCTTGTAAGGGCCACAAAAATGTTTCTGTCAGTCCCCATTTGGTTACTAAACTAAGTACATATTTCAAACCTTACAATGAACTATTTTTCAATATCATCAATAAGCGTCTATCTTGGAGTTGAAAAACGCTCCGAGGAACATAGCAAAAATACGACATATTTGTGGCCTTTTCCCCGTAAATTAATTCAGCATTTATTTTTCACTTTGCAGCAATTCACGTTTCTTTTTATTTATTTTATTTTTTGTGTGCGTATGTTGAGTTATGTGCACATTTGTGTATGTACATGTGTGTGTGTTGAATTTGTTTTGTTTTTTTTCATCACTCGGTAATAAATAATACTGGGTCGTGGAAAAATTGGTATGCTTTATTTAAACAATAATGATATATTAATAAAAAATTTATATCAAAACAAAAACTAATTTGCAAATGAACGATCATTATTGTTGACGACATCCTGTTAATAACAAACAGCGATCGGGTTTGGTCAAAGTACTAATTATTTGAATCAAATAATTCTTGACAAGTTTCTCAACTTCATGGAATGACTGAAATGGGAAACCTTTTATAAAATTTCTGCATTGATCAGAGCATAGCGCTAGCAGATGTGGTAATGTCTGGACTTTAGGCTGGGTGCGGCACAATTTCTACACCGTCCAATTCTTCATTTATTTTTTCTGGTCTTCCCTATTGTTTTTATCAAACAAAATACATATTTGGTGAAAAAGACATACTTTTCTAGATGATAATCAAAGATGCTATCAAATTGATTGCAGTAATAAACAGTTTTGCATTTGTTCAAAATCAATGATTCCTTCCATCAAAACGGAAATCGTGATCTTTCAAAATTGATTTTCTAGCGGAACGAAGCGCTTGACTTTTTCTAACTCAATGCTTGTTTTAATTATGATTGACCACGTAGACCCACCTCTTGTCTCATGCTACAGTTTGCTCACCAATGTCCAATTTGGCGCACAGACATTTTTCTCACATAAAATTTGTTTGGAATTTTGAGTGAAAAAACGTTCGTTATTTATATCTCATAAGTTTTCTTTTTTTGTTTTGTTTTCTTTTCTATTGCAGCGTCGTCTTTTTAAAATATTTGGTGATTCTGGAAAATATTATTTAATTATTCTTTTCCTTCGTAGTATTTTAAGGGATATCAACCTGACTGGCTAATTAAATGCAGAATATAATATAAATTACATTCATAAATGTTAAAAAATCTGATTGCGTTTATCGGGTAAGCAAAATAAACAAAAATATTGCATGGAGTATGACATAAACAAATGTAGTTTAATCGACACTTTTTTTTGTTCAATCATAGCGTACGTCGGAAGCAGACATTATGGCAAGGATACTGATAAAGCTTAATCTTGAAGTTAGTGTCAAGGTGCAGTGTAACATTATGAAGAGAACACGGTTATAGTTAAATATGATAAAAAAGCCGTGAATTAAGTTTTCTGTAATTCTTTGGACAAACTGTAATTAATAATGGGCAGTTTTGAATCATACAATGAGCGGAGAAAGTCATCATAGTCGATTGCAAGGATTCATACCAAAGTAAATTATAAGATATTTTTACAATGTGAATGCATTTTTGAAACACGATGCACAAACGACTTGTATGGATATTATAATTTAAAGATTCTAAAGATTGGGCAGCGATGGTGGAGCATTAGTAAAAGCTCGGGCTCTGAAATCGTATTACGCGAGTTCAAATCCCAGTCAAAACCATTACATTCACCTTTAGCTGTCTAGGGCAGATGGGGCTCGTTAATTCGAGACAGCATCCCATCTAGATGAAAGGTAACACTGAATGTAAAAATCCTAGATAAGAGCACGGAAAAATGTCCTTGTGCCAAACTTGGGTTGGTGTTCCCTAAGTAAATATAATATTTTTGAAGGACACAACGTGCACTATTCAACCCATAGCTGGAGGGAATGTAGGGATTCATAAATTTACATAGGGCGCAGACGAAACGGCTGGGATTGGAACTTGCATATTACAATTCCAAAGTTCGACTGCCTATCCACTGCCTAAGGAGTTGTAGTTTTAATTTCGGACAGATTCTTATTGATAGGGTATTTTCCATTATTTTGAACGGGTAACCTTTCTGTCTAGTGAAACAAGCAAGCGAGCACCCCCATCTTGAACGAATCAAGCAACTTTCCCCTGAAGCCCTTTGCTCACAGTACTCCCCTATAGGCAAGCACTTTCAGCCGGTTATTTATTTCCTTGAGCTAAAATAATTCCCTTGTCCATGTTTCATTAATAACAAAGTTTTCTGCCTGAAGAAGTTTTAACATACACTATTTACTTTATCTGATAACCATATACGGGCTGAGACAAAATGGTTCGACATATTTGTATGTTTAATAAAAGCAAACCAGTATGAATAATTAGAAAAGTATTTTTATTTCAAAAATGTGTATATGATGTGCCATTTTGTTTTCTATGTAGATTTTCATCAAATACAGGGTGGGACAAAATGATCGGAGATATTTGTATGGTTTATAGAAGCAAAATTGAATAAATAATCATTATCATTATCGTGCCGCTTCATCTAGAGAGAAAACGACGGGCGGTAATCGTCGACTCCCTTAGGCCCAAATTAGGGCAAGGCACACTAAGTGGGCAGTCTGTGAGCAGGTGTGCGATGGTCTGCTCAGCAGCGCCACATGGGCAAACTGCGTTTTGCACAGAGCCCCACCTCGAGAGGATATCTCGGGTCTTTGCCACCTTGGCCCGAGGACAGTTAAGCTTCATCCACTCACTGCGGAAAAGGTCCGGCCTGTAGCGCCTCAGAGGGCTTGGGCATTATTCTCCTGGTGCATGATGAACTCATTCCATCGTCGGAAACGAAAGGAGGCAACCGAAGAGCGCCCCAACCTTGCAACTAAATGACAAAACTGTTTTTACTTTCCAAATATAAATACATTGACAAACACCCCTTAATATATATATATATATATATTATATTATATTTACTTGG
>JAUZSX010056902.1:0-19794 GCA_034780655.1 Idiosepius hallami
AGGAAACTGCTATCACGTCATGTGACCGGAAGTATACAGAACGATGGGAAGGGAGATGAGTAATTATGATCAAGGGGAGATAAGTCATGTACATACGACAGTTCATGTGGTGTAGCGTTGATTGATGTACACAGCAAGGAACGACTGCCATGCAAAGCTTCAGTCAGAACTTCCTCCCAGCGTGACTCTGGAAGATTTTTAGTTTTTAAGGCTAGGAGGATAGACTGCCATATAACACCATTGTACCTTTCCACTTGGCCATTGCCTTCTGGATTATATGGAGTTGTTCTACTTGTGACAACTCCATGACTGTGTAAGAAAGTTCTTGTTTCTTGGGAAAGGAATGAAGAGCCTCTGTCGCTGTGTATGTATGCTGGCATGCCAAAGATAGAAAATAAATTGGAAAGGCAGCTGTTGACAGTTTTGGCTTCCATGTTTGGACATGCATAGGCAAAGGCAAACCTGGAATATTCGTCCACAATTATTAATGAATATTTGTTCCGTGATGAGGAAGGTAATGGTCCTTTGAAGTTGATGCTTAGGTGATCGAATGATTGAGTTGCTTTGATCAGGTGTAGGTTAGAAGGTTTGTGGAAATTTGGTTTGATGATGTTGCATATTTGGCAATTAGCTGTCATCGCTCGGATTTCTTCAACAGAGTATGGCAGATTTCTACTTCGGACAAAGTGTGTCATTCTGGTTACACCTGGGTGACAGAGATTTGTTGTCTGTGAGTGTAGCACAGCTGGTTCGTGTGAGAGTGTCTGCAGCCACAATTTCTTTTCCTTCTCGGTACTGAATGTCAAAACTAAAGGATGCAAGATTGATTCTCCAGCGCAATATTTTTTCATTTTTTATCTTGCCATGCACCCTCAGTCTTTGCGAAGACAGGCATCTAGAAGGAAAACTCTGAAGTACAAACCTCCACTGCCTTGTGGATTACCTGAGCTCAGGAAAGGCTAAGGGAGTAAAGCCTGAAAGAAAATCCGGAGTTAAAGTCCCTAAGGCAGTCTGAATCTGTACTCAGCTCGTTCCGAAAGTTCCTGCAGCCAACCTGATGCCAAACGTATTGCTCTGCTCTCCTTTGGAGTTCCACCGGCAAGGCCGAGAGGGGGTTACTGAGAAATAGGCAGAATCAGAGATTCCCTAAAAACTTTCCCCAGGCCTTGCACTCTGGAAAGGCCACTTTAATGCCGCTGTTCTAGCGGCAGAACCAACGCATTTCCATCGTCCCTAGGGATGGACAGATGCCATCATTCTTATCAGTCATAAGACATAATACATACATAATATAATTTGAAGTCATTATTGCATATGATCACATTATAGCACTACAGTTGAATAAAGTTGCAACTTTGCTGGGATCAGTAAAAAAAAAAAAAATTCAAATCGCAGGCAACTGTAGATAGCGTATAGAATCATAGCTAAAAAAATAGTATTTGATTAATAACAGGCACGGGATTGATTTTTGGTTAAATCTGACAACAATTTTTGATTTTTCAGGTCCAAAACCTTTTCTATGTGAAACATCAGATTTTCATTTGATCACAAAATATTCACGAAAGTATTCTGATAGCGGAAATTGGTTGTATTGCATATGAGTGATTTAGCTTCCAATTAAAATTCCATTTTTTTGGGGGAAAAGCCAAAAGCCAGATTTCTCAACATATGGATTTTATAAGAGGTAAAAATCTCTATTTTCAGAAAATAACACTCTGCCAAAATCCACCTTGTGGCTTTTTGTGCTGAATTTTGAAGTAAAAAATGTCAAATTTTTGAAGATTTTTAGCAAAAATTGTCTGAAATTTTGATGAAAAAAGTTTAATCTTATAAAATTGAGGCTATAACAATAATTTTTTTTGTATTTTGTATTGTTTACAAAAATCAAATTATTTTAAAAAATGAATCAATTAAAAAAAAAAATTAAAACTGTCAAAAAAAAAGTTTCATTCAAAGGCAAGGAATTCTGTATAATAAATAAAAACGCATATAAACAATAAGCTATAGCACACTTAAATGATGACAACATTTATTCAAATACGAAAATGTCTCAGTCAAACATCTAGAAAACAACATCAACCAAGCCTAGTTTATTATCTTAGCAGATGGATCCTTACCAAATATAAAAATAGCTTCTCAACTAGAAATTGCCAACTACCAGCATTCTACCATCTTAATAAAACACACAAGAACAACCCTAAAAGAAATAAGACCAATATTACCAGCAGAGAAGAACCCTTCTATAAAATACTCTGGCTACAATCTAAAATTCTAAAACGGATATTAGTACACCTAGTTAGAAACTACTGATATATTAGAAAACCAATTAGATAAAGACCAACTATTATAAAATGACTATCTTTTTAGCCAGATGTCGTATCTTTATATATATATACCACAGTACCAGCACCACTGGCTATAGATATCATCATTAGACATATAAAAAGAAAAAAACTGCAATGCCATGGTCTGACCGCTGATGATATACACCAGCTTCTCATTATCATAATACACAATACATACTTCACATATAATGCCAACATTTATAAACAAATCTTGGGATTACACATGGGTTCCAAGAAAATGAAACCATAACAAACACACACATAAAAAATAAATAAATAATGATAATAGAAATGGTAAAGCATAGAAGAGGAAAAAAAAGAAAAACAAAAAAAAAGAAAAAAGAAAAATGGTAGAGTGAGATAGATAAAACTATAACCACCCCTCTCAATTAATAAAATAGATAAGTAACTTTGACCTAGAGTTGATCGAAATTTAATCAGACACTAGACAGCACAAGAATACAAAAACCACTACAGACAGGCACAGAGAAAGTTGGTCTCAAAATGGAATTTTGATTCCGAAATCATACCAAACATTATAAACAATGCCTCATACCGCCTTTAAAACCTTATACCTTTACATTAATAACCTTATGATGGTTCAAAAGAACTATAACCTAATATTAAAATACATATCTGATGATTTTACGATTCACAAAATATTCATTTATATGACTTCTGCAACAAAATATTAATGGTTAATAATCTAATCAGTATTTTCAATAATAATTTCTATTGAATTCACAACACAATTAATGGCCAGAGATGACTTGTTCAGGAATAGTTTCTTCTTTTCTAAAGTTCTTGAGTACTCTAAGGATGTTAAATTTAATTATATCTCAAAAGATAGAGTTTGTTTAGAAAAAAACTTGGAAATTTGAAATGAAGAAATTAAACACTTAAATATGTACATGGCAAAAGGGGAATTTAAGAAAAATATTAAGGGAAAATATTGTATCTAGACAAAATTTGATTTTCTAACACTGATCTAGTGAAATAGTTATTAAAGATGCATAGTATTAAAAAGCTAGAAACACTCCCCTTTTTTTTGAATTCCAGAAAACTTATTTTAGCATTTAACAGCAATAATTATAATTGACAGTAGCAAAAATAGAATTTTCAGCCCCAAAATTTGAATTTTTGTTTTTCTCAATAAATATGCATTAACCAAGGTGATGTCAAAATATATATCTCAACAGACAGCAAATTAAATATAATCCCAGGCCTAAATTTTTTGGAATCATGTATGATTGACAGAATAGCTTTAGCTATCATGTATCAATTATGTGCAGCAAGATGAAGTAACAGAGCATTAAAACATCATGAAAAGTCAATCTTATAGTGCGCTTACATTATGACTAAAAGGTTGTATGTAGAATATCTAACAGCAGCATGGTTACCAAGAATATCACCATGGACAATGGAGAAATTAGAACTGTTAGGATTATTCAGGACTAGCAACTACAGGACAAGTGTATACATGCCTTGGAGAGAAGCTAATTGTCTGACTCTGCTACTAGAGATTCTCAACTCTGTATGATAGCCATGGAGAAATCGCTTTGATTGACTTGTATGAACCCAAGAAGACTGACTAAAATAAAATACAACAGTGTACTAAAAAGACAAGCTGGAGAAAGAAAGCATATATCTATCATCTTGCTACCTATCCATAGCCAAAAACTATGGCAAACAAAATACAAAAAAATTAATAAAAAGAATGGAAACAAAAACGTTACTAAGTGTCTTGACTAATTAAGCGTAAAAAAAAAAAGATTCATAAATAGAAACTGAATGAGAAGGGAGGACAACAAACAAGTACCTGATAAGAGTCCAAAAATGCTTCAAGGTCAACATCTTCAGTGCCCTCTTCATATAACCGCCTTGGAGGTGCCTGCATCTTGGCCCGTGCACATGCCAGGACACTATATGTTGTGCTGGCAGTGAGCATGTGCACACAGCTGTTTGGAGAATTTCTCCCTTGCCAGGCGGCAAGGAACACAAGGATTACAATGATAATAACAACCACACCAATAATGGTAATGGAGATGATGAGGGGCAGTGAGAAGGTGATGGTAGAGGGGATGGATGGAGGTGGAGAGGATGTGGTAATCGATAATGCCAAGTGATCCATAACAGTTGGTTGCAGCAGCAGTGACTGAAGAGTGAGGAATGAAGAGTCTCCCTCTTTCAATGTAAACGAACACAAGAATATAGAGTGGCAAAAAAAGCGAGGCAACGTGAAGAGAAACAAGGACAAGAAAAAGAAAAACAGACAATAAGGCAAAAACAGAAAATATATAGAGGACAGAATTGAATAAGAAAAATAAAGATAAGATGAAGTAAAAGAAAGACTAGCAAAAAGAAAGTTAAAGAGATAGGGAGTTAATTAGATATGCAGAGAAAATGAAAGAGTTATAAAGAAAAGAAAATATAAAAAGGAAAATTAGGGATATATAGAGAGAATTAAAGATAAAAAAGCAACAGACAAAAAGATATAAACAGAAAGGAAAAAAGATAAACAGAAACAGATAAAATAAGACAACATATAGATTTAGAAATAGACATAAAAAATAGAAAGAACAAGAAAGAAGATATACAAGATTGAAACAAACTATGAAATCACCAAATTATGTAATCCTTAGCATTTTTAGAAAGGTAGAGAAAAATTCAACTTCCATTTGCAGAACTTAAGAAAGCAGGAAAAAAAAAAACCAAAACAAATGAAAGTAAAAATAGGGCCAACTCCGTTGACGATCACAAATATATAAGCTAATTCCAAGATTTTAAAAAAGTGTCAGTATTGATTGCTGCTCGGTGTTTCACTTCATAATTATTGAGAAAAAAAAAAAACACTAACAAAGAATTGTTCACTTTTTGCCTCTTTACCAGCAGCACTTCCTTCTCCTCTTCTTCTTCATCATCATCATCATCATCATACCAGGGAAAGGTGAGACTAGCACTCAAGTTTCTGTGGCTCCCAATATTCATGATGCAGTTCAGATAATGTTACATGCAGGCACCACTCTAGCAAGGAAACTGCATCAGCACAAAGGGGAGTGGAATGTAAAGGTTATGAGGTCATGTAACTTGCATGGAGGCAAGCTTTCCATGTGCACACATTTTATTTTGTTCTTGTATTTTTTTCTCTGAACTAATTATAAAATCTTTTGACAAACTGTTTCCAAGTTAATTAGCTTTCATAACTCGATATTTCTATTTTGTCTGATTCTACAAAAGCCAAGTAATTGATAATTAAAATTTTTGATTGTTGGTGCAAAAGCCATAGAATGTTAAAAAATATTAAAAGTTTTTCTTCCATACCTACGCAGTTACCTTATTAAATTGAATGAGTGAAAAATAAAAGTTGGATGGTATGCTTATAGATATAGGTTATCATAAATACACACCTAAAGTTGGTTGTAAAAATAAAATATAAATTTGTAATTAAAATCTACAACAGTTCTTGCAGGAAATTATTTAACTGAATTTTTAAATTCATGTTGGGAGGATGGTGAATTTTAGTTATGAATGGCTTATAAATGAATGTATTTTGTGGCCAGGAGGTCAAAGTTCAACAATTTGACCTTTAAGAACTCACTCCTTCTACAATTTCTGGTTTAAACACTTAAAATTTTAAATATAGGTTATTTAGAGTTAGGTCAAACTTTTTAATGTGTTTCACATACAAAAGATAATTGCAAAGGGGTGAAAATTTGGGTCAAAGTTTACGTAAATTTGACCTTTGTGTTCACTACCAAACTCTTCGGTCCAAACACTTGAAATTTAATATTGGGGGCTCAGACATAGGTCAACCTTTTAAATTGGTTTTTTAGTCGAAAATTTGAAGATCAGTAGTCGAATTTCAAAGATTTGATTTTTGTAGTTTCTACCAAATTACTCTGCTAATTTGGTGTCTAGAAAATTGATTTTTAACATATAGGGTATTGAGACAATGAGACATGTGGCAAAGAGTAATAAGATTTGGGATGAAAATTTGGTAGCTAAGAGACCCAGAAAAATAACTAAGAAGTCAAAATTGGGAATTCCGGCATCAAGGCAATAATCAATAAGATAATATCATTTTAAAGCAAAGCTTGGAAAAATCATTAATTAAATAGAAAAATGCAAACATGAAAAGTAATTAAACTTAGAAAAAAACTATTGTTAAAACTGGAAAAGAAAAAGACATGATATTCTAGTAAAAAGTATGATAAATTTATAACTTAAAATATTGCAGCATTAAGAACCCATATTTGACAGATTAAATTTTTAAAAATTTCTTTATGCTTGCACCCCTTGGAAGAAGGAGCAGCATTCCAGAGAGTGTGAGATGGCTTTTCAATTTTTTGTACTAAAAATACTGTCAATAAATCATTTCATATACAAGAACATATTGAGATATTTTAGGATTGCAGGACATCTAAAAGTTTGGGAACCACTGTTTTACATAGTCACAAGTATTTTTTAAAAGCACTTTTGCCTTCAATGAACCAGAGCCTGTGCATGAACATCTAGAGTGCACTTTGTCACCTCTTTCTCCACTATGAATCGAGAAAACCCATTTAACTGTGCTAACATCAAATACATTAGCTATGTAATCAGTTAAAACTCACCTGCAAATGTTGATTATTTCAATTATTTCTGCATATAATAATAATTATAATGCATCTTTACTTCTGACGCATGACCATGACAATGGTTTGCTTTCTTAGAGTCAATATTTATAACAGAGAGATAAAACTTTCTGGTTATAAATGTATTAATTCAATAATCATAACAATACATTTTGCAATCCTCTCTGATCTATTTTTGGGATAAATGAAAAAAAAATAAGAGGCAGTACTTTTGGAAATATATAAAAATCCACTGCTGGCTTCCACTTGTATCAGCAATTTTTAAATAAAAACCTATTCTTGGATGGAAACTACTATAGTCCTTACACTGACATCAAACTTGGTAAAATTCTTTATTTAGCCAATTAACTGTAGTGCTCTGACTTCATTACTCCTCCCACACTTCTCATCATCCCTCACAGTTTTCCTGCTTTCTTGAATCTATTATGCTGCTCAAAAGCTAGCAATCAATAAAAAAATTAGATTCTACTTAAAACTAATTAATGAACAATAATCAAATCTGTATGAAATTAAGTTAAATTATTGCTATTTCACTTCCCTTGATTAATTTTTGCAAAATTCCAATACAGAATTTAAACAAAATTCAATCTCATTGAATTTATAAGTATTTTAACTTCAGTATTTTTTTGCATTTAATTAAAACATAGAAAATAAATCTAGTGCATTATTTTTTTGCAGATTTGTTTTTTCTTAAATATCTTTAAGAATACATCTCAAAGGAATATTTCATAAATCATTATAAAATAATCAATGACCTCAGAAAACCTAAAATAATTAACAAATATTTTCTTATTTGTCCAGTGTTCTAATCTGTGCTCAATAAATGACTAATGTGTTTGTTTTTTTTTAAACATTAATACATGCCCATTTTTTTCAACAATTACCTTTAAACTTTGCTTAAAAAATTCATAAACATTTTTGTAAAATAAAAAAAAATATCAAACAAAAAATATATTTATTCTTCTTCAAATCTGGAAAAGTATTACCACTTCCAGTAAGTATTTACATTTTTACACTATTTTTTTTTTTTATCTTAGTAGATTTTTATCTGGTTAGACTAATAAAAAAAGGTATCTATAATAAAACCAACGTTTTTTTGTTAAAAAAAAACATAAAAAATATAAAAAATCATAAAAATCAAGCAAAAAATTGATATTTTTTTTTTTATAGATTTTTGAAAAATGTAAAAAAAAAAAAAAAATTTACATATAATTCAATGTGCACTTGTACAAAATTTATCAAAAATTTACAAATTTTTTACTTTACAAAATTTTTTCTATTAAAAATTTTTTTTAGAGTTTTTTTTTTAAATATTTGTCATTGGCAAAAATTGACATACTTTTCATTCAAATTTTATGATATAACAATAGTTTAACCATGGGGTTGGGTAAATGATCAATCAACGGTTAATAGACTTAGTCGTCTATTAACAAAGACAGATTACAAAGAACAAGTGAAGCATTCATGGTCCACCAGTGAATAGGGCATAAAAAAAGACAATTAATGATATTTTGGACGGAAATGTTAAATAGCCCCCAAAAGGGGTGTTTTAAGCCCCAAGAGACATGAACCAGAATTTTGTCATGTGAATTTACATTTGGCACAATTCTCTCCACATTTTGGCCAAATTTTAGAAAAATCTAATGAATGGATCAAAATTTAAGGAGTAAAAAGTGTCATTTTTGGGAGTTTTTAGCCCCCAAAAAAGATGGTGTAAACCAGATTTTTGTCATGATCAGAAATACTAAATAAAAAATTTGGTCAATTGCCTCCACATTTTGGCCAAGTTTCAGAAAAATCTAATGGATGGATCAAAAGTTATGAGGCAAAATGTGTAATTTTTGGTCATTTTGGGGTGTTTGTGAGATCCATTTTAGGCCCTTGGGGATGCAATGAAAATTATCAGGATAACAACTTTTTTACTCTGCGCAACGGGATATAAAAATACAACTTAATGGACACTTATCTGGCAATTGTCCGGACGTACCTATGCACGCTACTGAAAACAATGGGTATCTCTGATTAATCAGGGGACCAGAAATGGAAAGTGATAGTACTTAAGCCAACTTTGGTTAAGACTTCTTAATATAAACACAGTTTGGAAAAGTTTATGTTTATGACTGAGTTCCTACAATAATAATAAAATAATTTTTTGAATTTATTTTGATTTTTAAAGTTTAAACTTTTGATCTTAGTTATAAAATTTTTCAATTCAACTAAGAAGTTATAAAATTTGTTAATTTTTTTCCCCCAATAATATTTTAAAAACCAACAACCTTAAGTTAATTTTTCTTTTTTTTTTTTTGAAACTCTTTGATCTTTATTAAAAAAATAATAATAAAGGTTTTAAAATGATTTTTTTTTCGATAATAAGCTTTGTAAACACTAGTTAATAGTTGTATTAAAAAAACATGAAAGGTACTATTGCAGCATACTGGCTCAAAATATATGACACCATTGATAAAGTGGAAATTAAAGGTAGAAAAAATATTCTTCCATATGCACAAGAGTAATAATACTTTCTGGGAGCAGGAAATGATCAAGAATTGGATCAGCATATTGGAATGACCATGCACAAAAAAACACTTGAACCAAATACACAAATGCACTTTAGTCGAGTTAGGTGAAACTTCACCAGATGAAGAGACATTGAATCTACTGTATGACGCATTTGACTTGGAACTAGTACCAAAATACATTGTTTCAGGAGAAAAACAAAACTGATAAATTCCTTTGAGGTGAATCTGAGAAAAAAATATATTTCGGGCAAATAAATCTTCACAAGCTTCTGGAGTAGTTAACATCTCAATGTTCATCATTATATGGATCCATCTGGCACTATATAAACCATCCATTTCTGCCCTTGAGCAAAGAGTACATGCATAGTTTTGCAATTGCAGTGAACTTAAATAGTAACACAACAATCATAATGTGACATAATTTGATATTATGTTTTTGTACTGATTATAGTCTAACACAGGGTTCTTTTTCAAAAATGATTTGATAAGCTATGAATTCTATATTTCAAAAGCGAGCACAAATGTCAATGAAGCCTTGAGGATAGGTTATCATATAAAAATAAATTTATCAATAAGTTCAGATTAGCAAAAGATTGATTGTATTATAAACTAGTAAATTTAGCCTGGCTTCGCTCGGCCACCCGGTTTTAGGAAAAGGTGTAGTCAGGAGCCTATGAGCGAAATTGATTGGACGTCCCCAGGAGGAATCTTGGGATTTTTTTTCACGGAATGCCTCCTCATTTAAGGAGAGCTACTGGCGGGTAGTTTTTTGGCCAATTTTCATGCAGTGTCAAACTGGCAGCCCCACTTTGACCGCTAGCCCTAGAGCCCCCTTGAAGAGTTACGAAAAAAAATTGGCGAAAATCCGCTTAGAAACGTTGCCCACCGGTGGGTCGACTTCGGCCGCGATGTCATAAGAGGTGCGCGATTGCATAAAACATACACACAAACACACAAACACACACATAGACATCTTGAGTTTTATAGATAAAAAGAAGATTATTATCATTTTTATAAAATCTTAAACTTTTTTATTAACAAAATCAAAGTTCCAGGTATAGTTATGTAAATAATTGAATTTTTTTTAAAGGTTTTTTAAAAAAAGGAAACTATTTGCAGAAATATTCTTAAAATTAGTCATTAATTTCTATGAGGAAAGTAATTTTTATAATTTTACATTTAAAATGTATATAATGGCAATGCTGGACTTAATAATATTTTATGAATAAACACGCACTTTATATAGTCATGCTTGGAAAAGCATATCTCAAAACCATTAAAAAACAATGGGATTTAATTGATAATTTAGACATTAAAAAATATGCCTGGATAAATAGAGTGCCCATAGAAACTTAAAAAAGATTGTGAGACAAAAATCACCCTCCCCAAAAAAAGTGAATATGTTGTCTTTTAAATTTTTGACGTGCATAGCACAAAAAAGTAGTTATTGGGTACGAAATGAACAGCGTAAATTTAAAACAAAAAAGTATGAAAAGGGTGTCTATTAAAGGCAACATGAAGAACACAGACAGAATGGATGGTATAAAAACTTTGCCATGGTTGGGAATAAAATGTTATATAAGACTTATATCATAAAAAAATTATTATGAGAAAAAAATGTGTGGCCAATAAGTCAGTGACCAATTTCTGATGAAAATACTATGAAATTTTTTTTTTTCAGACTAAACTTATTTTTGTCTGATTTGTATAGAAAAGTGATGGATCAATTTACTACATAAATAAATTTGGAAACTGAACCCCCATTTAATGTCCACAGCTAAAAATAACGTTTAGAATAATGTTTTGGGTAAATTTTTCATGAGAAATTATCTATAAATATGCAAAATATGTACACGTTAATTTTTAGAACGTTTGATAAAATAGAAAAAGATCAGTTTACAACATAAAACAATGGCAAATTGACCCCTCAAACAATTGCAGGACTTAGAGTATTTTTCAGTAATAGACATTATATATTCCCTGGTGATTTTTTAGGTACCTGACCCTATGTTCAAATGCTCGTGATCGGGCAAAAAATTGAGATTTAAAAAAATTTTTTTTTTTTGCAATTGGCATAGAAAGGACTGACACATCTTTGTGTGCAGTTTTTGTTATAGGTAGTCGAACGCACTTGTAAATGTAAAAACGCGGAAAAATAAGCCGCCGTAAAAAAGATCGTTTAAAAGCTTATATTTCATAATCTATTATGGTCGCGGGCAAGAAGGACGTGTATAGAACGTATATATGAAGTTTCGTTGATATTCGTCAGAAACAAACGTCGAAAATGAGGAAAACGTAAAAAACACTGAAAAGGGGCCGAAATATCGGCCAAACAAAAAATTGATTTCTACATTCCACGTCTTGATGAAATGTTCAGGATTTTGCGGCGATCATTTTGGAACAATTTGAATTAGCGTCTGATTGTACGGAAAAAAAATTATTGTTGATCAATGAAAAAGTGTTTTTAACAAAATGAACCCTGACTTAATGGCCACTCGAAAAAGTGGCTTAAAATTGACTTTTTCGAGAAATTTTTTTTTTGCAAATCATTTTAAACCACACTGGGCGTCAATGTATGAAGTTTGGACCAAATCACTCGAATGCAACCCTCTGTTGCCAAAAATGGGGTAAAAACAGACGCTAAATACGGGCGTTCAAAACGCCGATTTTTTCAAACTGGTCATGCCATACGTAAAAGAGTCGCTTCGGAAATGTAGATCTGAAGTTTGGTGTAATTTCATTAAAAACTCTTGTTGGAAATGAAGTAGGTGTACAAAGAATAAGAAACGCCTGGACAACGCCTGGTTAATGGCGAAACAGAATTTTTTTTGGCCAAAACACGAACCAATTCAAATCTTGAAAATTGGTATATACCATGCGTCGGTCATAGACCGCCATCCTGTCAAATTTAGTTTCGATTCGTTCAGAGGTTCCCATTCTAGAAGTGTTGGGTTGTACAGTCACAGGAACGCTTCAACTGAGAATAACAAACGTTTTTGTTATGACGTTTTATTATGAAGAATTAGAGAGAGAAAAGATAGAGTGATAGAGAGAAACAGAGAGAAAAGCATTGCTTGGGCCGCCCTTTGAAGAATCGAGGAAAACCCGCTTAGAACTGGTGCCCACCGGTGTGTCGATATCATAAGAGGTGCGCGATTGCATAAAACATACACACAACGACATCTTGAGTTTTATAGTAAGAGAGATTACTTACCTTATTTGATTGTTCATTTAATTTAGTCTGCATTATTTTCATTGTAATAGATTTATGTTCTAAATTAAGTTTTTCTAATTGATCTTTTGTTTTGTCAAGATTAAAATTAGCTTGATTCAATTCTCTTTGGGTTTCAGAAAGATCTTTCTTGAGAATTTTCACTTGTTGCTGAGATTCCAATAAATTTTCTTGAGATCTTTCAAGTGTCAGTTGCCATTTTTCATTGGAATTCTAACAAAAAAAAATAGAGTTTAAATTAAGTGGATGATTCATTTTTACAGAATATCAATCTAAATCAATTGTTTCATACTTAACAACTATAGGATAATTTTATTTATTAAAAGCATGCTGTCAAAGCCTGTAAATAATTAATTGTGGGTAAGTAATTTATTGGAGTTTATAGAATATTAGAAGTACTGTGTGGCTTTGCTTGGCAAAGGCTTGCCACTAAGATAATTAGGAAACCTTATTATCTTGGAAGACATTCAATGTTTTTTTTAAGCTAAATTTTATACTATACTAAACTAATTTCTAATCCTTTTTCATGCTAGAATAATTTTTAATGGTTTTTATACTAAATTTATTTCTGAAGCTAAATTAATTTCTAATGCTTTTCTCTAAGGTAGTTAACGACAGCTATCAAATAGAAAGACTGTACTATACATATGCAAGTTTTAGTCTGTATATTGCAGCATTAAGAATTCATATATGTTTGATAGAATTTTAAAACAATTCTTAATGCTGCAATATTTTAAGTTATAAATTTATTATATTTAAGTTATCATTTCTTCATTTTTAAAGTAATCAGAACAAAAAACTCACTTCAAATATGTTTTCTATTCAGTATAAGTTCGTTCTTTTCTGAAAATTTCATGACATTTGAAGCAATACAAATAATGCTTACAAACAAACTTTATATTTGGACTATCATTATTTCCACAACCGGTGTTAATTGTTTTAAAACTAACAAGGATCATACATTATCTAAATTTATTAATTTATTTGATTATTATTTTTATTTAAGTTATTTAAACTTCTAATTTTATGTTATTATGTTCACAACATTTGTTCTTGAACTTGGGAACCCTTATGCTGAACTAAAGAGCCTTCAGTAAATCTAACATTTTATTTATCTATCTTCACTCCTTTGAGTTCTTTTATTTGGTTAATATTTTTCAATCCTTTTGCTATTTTTTTTCACTTTTCAAATATTGATTATGGTAAAATTGGACTCAGTTTCTTTTTGAAATTTTATTTTTTCATTGGAACAGATTTTGATATTATTTTCAAAAACCATTGGATTCACCTTAGAAATGGCTTAGTGCCAAAGTTGGTTGGTGCTGCTCACCAAGTATATATATATTATTTTCTTTGTACTTTCTCAATAGTTGCCTATTCAGAAAGTCTGGTTGCCAATTTTCATGTCTATAGAGAGAATTTGTGTTCATTGAGACTATGACCACAATGACTAACCTTTGAAGAGAAACATTTTCTTTCTGCATCATCTCGTTCTTTTTTCATTTGGTTTAATTGGTCCAGAAGTCGATTTTTCATGTTGGTTGCCTCTTCTTCCCAAGACATTAACTCATCTGTCAAGGTTTTTACAAGTTCTTTGTTAGTTTTGTCTTGCTGAAAACAATAAGAAAAAATGATTATATATAACATTCAGTTATAAGAATTAAGAAAAAAAAAAACGGATAAAACACATAAGAACAACTGTGCCCAAGAAGATATAGAAAAAAACTAGAGAAAAAGTATTCTTACAAGTGCACAAAGACAATAATACCTTCTAGGAGCAGGAAATGAGCATTAAAAGGATCGGCTGTATGGTAAATATGATGGAAGTACCATATTCCACCCATAAGAAACACTTAAACCAGATTTGCAAATGCAATTCAGTTGAGACAAGTGAAACTCTGCCTGAAGATGAAAAGATTGGACTTATCATATGAGGCATATGATCTGGAATGCCCTTAAACTAGTACAAAAATACATTGTTCTGGAAGAAAAAGGAAAATGACAGACTCCTTGGAGGTCAACTCAAGGAAGAAAAACTATATTTCAGAGAAAATAAATCTTCAGAGGTGGAGGGTGTTCTAGGATAGTTACCCTATATCTATCACAATATGAACTAATCTAGCTCTCTATAGGCCAGCCATTTTAGTCTCATGATACCAAAACTCTTTGACCCCTTTTACAAGGGATACAACACTTATTCTATTGCTTGGACTACTGCTAAGAGATCGAATATATACCATCAGGGCCGTGCTTAGCGCCCCCACAATTGCAGGGTGGGGCACAAAGCTTCTTGACTTCATGTATCTTTAATAATTAAAAAAATACCAAAATAATTTTTAGGATTAATTAGAAAATCATTATCACACTTGAAATATACATCTCTCAATCCACCTCTCTTTCTGCCTATCTCTCTATATATATATTTGTATATATAGTCGAAGGCTCCAGTATGTTGAGGGGGTGCAACTTGCCTTTTAAGGGTTAAGGGCCTGTAAAGCGCATTTTGTGTTGGCTTAGCACGGCACTGTATACCATTGCAGTTATGTTGCCTTCTCATGTGCCAACTTTTAAGTCTCATTAACATGAATAAAGTAAAACTACAATATTGTGTTAGAATTAAAATGTTTCTATGAAACTGCTTGCTTCCTATTTTATGTTAAGACAATGTTAAAAGTATTTGTTTCCTTTCATGATATTATTATTATTTATAAAACTTACTTTCATAATTTCTGTTTTGAGGTTTTCAATATTTGCCTGATATTCTTCAATTAGTTTCTCTAAAGCAGCAATACGAGATTCAAGGAAGGATTTATCTTGCTCCAGAGATTGGACTTTCTTAGAAATAATCCTTTCAGAAAGAAAAAAAGAATCGACTGAATAAAAATCATTAAATTTGCAATGAAAAATTTTAATAGATTTTTTCTCTAATTAGACAAACATTGAATAAATTTTAGCAGATTTACTTAAGACTACCTGGATATATGCTGTCTATAACTGATAATGAATTAATTTATGATCCATGTTAAAATTAATTTGGTTCATTGGACCAACAAGGAGGAACAACATTTTGCATCTTATATTACTTCCTGGACTTAATATCAATATTGGATTACTTTATCAGATCTATTGCAATATATTTTACCTGGAGTAATTGCAGGCTACAAAATTATTTACAACAATTTTTTTCAAAACTAATTTCAAACTTTTTTTATAACATACAAAAAAAATGTTCAAAGCACAATCTATATAAAAAGAAAGTAGTAAGTTAAGACAAAGGTGAACTCAATGGACACAAAAATGAAACAAGGCAGGGTGTTGTCATGTAATACATCAACCTTTTGTGACATCACAAGATCAAAATAACATTTTTGGTATCTTACTAAGCTTATACTCATTGTCTTTAAGATTTTCTTTGGTTATTCTCTATAATAGAAATTGAACTTAAAGTTATAAGAAACAAATTTGCTTTAATAATTATTGAGTAAAGTTCTTCAATCTAAATCAGAAAGTAAACTGTAAGTAATTATGAATTATAAAGTCTACCTTCATTTCTGATTGAATGGAATTTTTGTAAAGAAGTTCTTTCAGTTACTTACTCATGTGAATCATTGTCTAAAACACTTTTAGTCGATTGACTCAAAGACATAGTCTGTGCTGGTAAGGCAGCTGGCTAAATAATTAAAGAGAAAAAAAGAGAGTTTTCTAAGCTGACTCAACAGCAAAGTCACAATTCAATTTTATACAATGCAGTTAGCTTTAAATTGTTTTATCACTCATTAAACATCTATGTGAAATTGAAATTAGCAAACTAAACTGTTCATTCCATGTATCTAGATCAAGTCAAAGCAGAAAAAAAATTGTTTCATGAAAATCATTTTACAATTAAGATAATTATGTGATGAAGCTAAGAGAGCAATGGTCTGAAAATTGTTGAAGCTACGGAATCTATTTTTAGGGTTCTCTAGCCCAGCAAGAAGATTTGAGATTGTGGATTTAATCACTATAAATGATATTGTGAAAGAAAAAAAAATTGGAATTTTAACAGATGTTCGTAAAAATTCTCTTTTCTCACATTTTACATACATCATTTTTTTTTAATATCAATTGTTGTACTTGGTCAATAATAAAATAAAAAAAAGTGAAAAAAAATAAAAGAATATCAACAGATTGTAATTATTATTATGATTACCATTATTACTGTTATTATTATTCCTTTAAGTGAAAAAACAAAAATCAATTTAATTCTTTTTATAAATAGTAAATAAATATATAAATAAGTATCGAGAAACCCTGAACAATTATTTTTTTACATAAATTTTTGTTTGGGTACAAAGATATCCATTCTCTGAAGAGAAAGAAAATCAAATTTAAATAAAAATATAAACTATTTTTTCCATTAAAAGAAAGAAAACAAAAAGACAAAACAAAATAAAACATGAATGAACTGTTTAAATATTTCATTGATGTAAGGAAAAACAGCAGCTCTTTATAAGTTTTGGGTGCAATTACAATGCTACTTTCAAGAATGCTAATATTATAAGCTCAAACTTTCAGTTTATCTCACCTTTCTTTCATTTAATTCTATTTTCTACTTTATCGGTCATAAGTTTTTTGGTCTATAATTGGACTTTTGCATTTGTGATTCACTGAATCATCCTAGTAAGTCATCCATATCAGTTGACAAATGTAACATAGGCTTCATCCAAGATTTTTATATTTCCTAATCATGAACATAATATTGTTTAGAAGAAAAGCCAATCAAATCAAGCCAATTAAGGTTTTCCTAGTTATTTTTTTATTTTGAATACCACTTATAGGTCGTCCAGTGAATAATGTCCACTTCAGTGGGCCCTTAGTTCTTTGAAGGCCCACTGAAGCTAATTTACCGGTGATAAGGTAATAATTTATCCCTTCAAATAATTTAATCTTCTACTGGTTGTGGGTTTTGTAAAATTACATTTTGTCAGTTTTTAGGGGTGCCGGTTGAAAAAGATAGAACAAATTTAACAAAAAAAAGACAATGTAATGAAATAACTTTTTATTAAGTTTAAAGAAAAAAAAAGTATTTTAAAGCAAAATGAATCAATTAAAATGAAAACCGATGTAACAAATCTTAAATAGAAAAACCTTAAGCAATTAGAATTTTGAATTAAAAAAAAAAAAAAAACTATTGTGAATGGAATTGCCTTTGTTACTGTCTTGTTGCTATTATTTGTCTGATTGATGCCTAAAAATATTAATCATTGAAAAATAAAATAATCAAATTCAAATTTGTGAGCAGAGAAAACTGCAACAAAACATAATTTGACAGAACCTACAATCAGTAAAAGATTCAATTTTTCAAAGAGACAAGTTTTTGCCTTATCACCATAAATTAGCTTTCGTGGGCCCTAAGAAAAACAAATACCAATTAATTATTTTTTCTTTTTCTTTCTTTTGTTAAATATAATGCTTTAAAAAAAACTGTGTTTTTGTAAATATATTTTTAGAACAAGATTTTCAGAACATTATAATATATAATCTAGTCTATAAGGAACATGTCTAACCAAAAGTCCTCACTACCTAAAAGGGATCGCTTCGCTCGCCTTGGAATAAACTAACTTTCAAATAACAACTTCAGATATTATGACAAGGGCTGTGAAAAGATGCATTTATTAAAAAATATTCATGTTATAGCGTCTAGTTGTTGTGCGCTTATCATTGTAGTTTGTCTTTTTATGGTACTTATTTCTCGACAAAGTTACTTGTCTATTAACAGATTCTTCTAAATCAAGTTATTTTACTATTGAACTTAATCTGACTGAATAAACTATTTTGCAAATAATAACTCCAGATATTATGACTGTATGGTTACAACGCGGATGATTCTTGGCTCATCTGTTGGTGTGTCGTATCGTCTTCTTCTGGCCGTTCTCACACTCGCGTCGATGGACGGTCGTTCTTGACCGGTAAGGGTCGAACTGGAGATCTGAAAAGGGCTACTTACAATTCAGATGTTGTTCTGTGCCCTTCCAGACGCCAGGAGAGGGGTTTCTCCCTGCTGTCCATCTCCGGGATGTCTCCAAAGTTGCTAGTTGGAATCAAGATGATTTCCAACACGAAGATGGACATTTTCGGTTTACAATTTATCAGCCAAGTGGACTCTCTAAGTTTCTTTAGCCCACGCTGAATTCTGACGTGGCGATTGTATCTTATATACTCAGTGTGACGTCAACTGACGACACCGACAGACACATCGCCACGCCTATATTGTTACATGACAAGGGCTTTGACAAGATGCATTTATTAAAGAATATTCATGTTATAGCCCTACTTATAAAGGTAGTCACAAAGCATATTGCCAAAGCCCTACTAATAACTACAGAATTAAGAAAATGGTAAAATTGCAAAATAGTCAATCAACAACGAGAATATTCTTTAATAAAAGCATATGCCACAGCGCTACTAATATCTACAGAATTAAAAGAAATGGTAAAATCGTAAAATAATCAAGTAATCACAAGAATATTCTGTCATAAAATCACATTGTTACAGCCCTTCTGCTAATTACTACAAACTCAAAAGAAATGGTAAAATCACAGAAGATTTAATCAACGACGAGTATACTTTAATAAAATCTTATTGTCACAGACTTAGAAAAACCTACAGAATTAAAAGAAATGGTTAAATCACAAAAAAGTTAAATAACGACGAGTATACTTTTAATAAAATCATATTGTCACAGACTTAGAAATACCTACAGAATTAAAAGAAATGGTAAATTCGCAAAATAGTCAAATAATGACAAGTATACTTTTTAATGAAAGCATATTAGCACCAACATAGAAATACCTACAGAATTAAAAGAAACTCTAGCAGTGATATCGAGCACTCTAACTTTAAATTCAAGCAAGGATAGATCAACAGATTGATTCCTATCAGCATCATTATATATATATATTAATAGATTATAGTTCTTCTGAAGCATCATGTAATAATTAATAAATTAGATTTTATAAAAGGCATAAATGATGCATAAATATTTTTTTATTGTGTAATATTTCGAGGGTATCACCTCATTCTCA
>JAUZSX010057120.1:0-19792 GCA_034780655.1 Idiosepius hallami
AGGCCATTTTTACGTGCTCTTACCCGGGCTTTATATATTCGGTGTTAACCTTCACCTAGATGAACTGCTCTCCCGAGTTAACGAGCTCCATCAGCCCGAGGCTGCTAAAGTGAACGAAAGACAATAAAAACGACTCCAAACACAAAAAATATTTTTAAAAATTTTTAAATAAAAAAAAATATTTTAAATCAACTCAAAAATATAGATTAAAATGTTTATTAATTTTTCAACTTTATTCCTTTAAAAATTCTTACATATTGAAATTAAACTTTAATTCCATTTATTCGATTTAGAAGAAAACGAAAAAAAAACTGATTTTTTCTATTTCTAAAGGAACTTTTTAAAACACAAAATAAATAATTTAATCTTTGAAATAACTTTTTAAAATAAAAAAAGAAAAAATTGGCCTCTAAAAAAATCTATTAAAAAACTATTTTTGGAAAAAAGTTTCTAAGAAAATCTAAATAAACTTTTATGCAATACAGGTTGCTTATAAAAACTGAAATCACTCCGCTCTGGTAATTATTATCAAATAATTATTCTTTTGTCAGATTAAACTGTATGCGAAAATGCCATATCTATATTTTTTATAAAGTGATTTTTCATATTTTTGTTTCAAATAAATAATATGAAAAATCATTTATTTCTAAAGTGAATTTTTTAACTTATTCTCAAATTTGTTTCGTTTCGTTTCTTTTGTTTTTATTTTCGTGTCGTTACAATAAGCCGATTCCAGACGCTGTTTTTTGAACCAAATCCAAACATGGCCGCGTTCACACAACAAACCCAAAACTGTAATAATAATTTTGTCTTCCTTCTCATTCCTTAATAACTAAACCTAATTATGCGGTGAATTATCCACCCCCAAAAGAAAACGATGCATTTTCGTGTGGAAAGGAGGAGTTTTTAAACCGCTCAACATGGAGCTGGCTTATTATTATATTTATCATTTTTGGTATCTATTCTGTCAAACCTTCGATACTGTGTCGTGTGTATTTGACAAGGTTGGTGATTTAATTTGGTCTATATTGATTTTACATTACAAAACAATAATGTCTGCAGTTGAATTTCTCGTTGAATTGTGCTATAATATCACTTACATACTGTCAGTATCCAGTGAAATTATTATGTGTGTTGTTCATGGAGTTTTGGAATTCGTAATAGAAGTGCTTAATTGCTTGTCTAGTTTATTAACTTTCCTGTGGAGATTGGCTGTTTTGTGTTATCATATTGTATCCGTCATTGTTAGTGGTTTTGAAAACCTTGTCTCTCTTATGTGGACGGGTAGCATAGGTACCGTCACCATGATGAGTACCTCTATCGAACTGCTGAAAAAGAGCTGGAATTCTACCTGGCACAAGGGTGAAACTTTTATTAATAAACTTTTCCTTCTTATCATTGGAGGCTTTGAAACCATTGGAAGTGTTTTTATTGAAATTATTGTAGCAAGTTTTAATTGCTTGCTCTACAGTTTTCTAAGCATTCCTCGTGTTATCATCTACACATGTGATTATTGTATTTATTTTATAACGTACACGGTCCACCGGTGGCAAGAGAAATTCTACAGTGTGTCCAAAGAATCGTTTCTTGGTTTATCCATGTGCATCTTATTACTTGCCATGTTTTTTAACAGTGTCCAAATAATGACTTTTTTAGACTCGCAAGGAATGACATTCCCGTTTTTTAGATCCCGACAAACCCGAGAAAGAAATAACCAAAACAGCCAGCAGCATCATCATCCTTTTCGTAACAACAACAACAATGGCTTTGAAGCTCGTCAGGGTGAAGGAGGAGGGGGCGTTGCTGGTGGTGCAGAAGCTGGTGGTGGTGGTGGTGGTTATCATTTCGAGTTTTCTGACAACGAATTTATGGAAGAAGAGGAAAATGAAGAAGTGGTCATCGATAATAATAATATTAATCACGATAACCATCAAGATGTAGATGATGATGACTGGATCAGGACGTTTAACCGTATTAACAACAACAACCGGCCTAACCGTTCTTCTTCGGTTGCTGGTGGTGCAAGCGATACAGAAAGTGTTTCATCCGATTCGTCTGAATTGTTGTCGTCGTCCGAAGAAGAAGACGATGGAGAGACAAGTGAAAGTGAAATAGATATCCAGTTGCCTAGCACCAGCAACAGATCGAACCCGGGAAGCCGGTCTTCAACTCCTGTCCCCACGAAATCAATAATGAATAGTAACGATGTTGAAAAAGAGTTGGAACGAGAAAGAGACAAAAGAAAATGCGTTGTGTGTCAGGATCGAATGAAAACGGTTTTAATTCTTCCTTGTCGTCACATGTGTCTTTGTGTTCATTGTGCTGAACAAATTGTGCAACTTTCATCTGTTTATAGACGATTGTGTCCATTGTGTCGAGTGAAAATTGAAAAAGTTATGAATGTTTATGTATAAAGATTAAAGACAATTAATACAACAGCAAAAAGAAAGGCCTTCTCCCAAAAATAAGTTCATAAAATAAAAATACTATAATAAAAAAAATTAATAACCAAACAAAAACACCTAAAAAATATCAATCTTTGATTTTATGTCAATCAAGCAGAAAAACCAAAAAAAAAAAAAAAGACTAATGTAAATATAAACAAAAATCTAATTTTTGGTAATTTTGGTATAAATTTTTATTTTTAAAATAAACTAAAAAAAAAAAAAAAAAGAAAAAGAAAAAAAAAAGAGAGATCTCTCTGCTTTTCTTTCTGCCTTATTCGATATTCACTTCTTCCATCCATTGTGTTTGATTAGAAAGAAAAAGAAAAAAAAATACTGAAATGTAAAGAAAATATTTGTTGTTTTGCACGTGTGATTATTCTTGCTGTTGCATTTTGGTTAAAATAAGAAGCAAAATCTTAAAATCAACTGAAAAGGAAAGAAGGTGGTGTGTGTTGACTGTTGTTGGTACTGTATTCATCATTGGTACATTCATTTGGTACAACAAAAGTCTGAAATCGTCATTAATGGTTGAATTTATTTATTTAAGTTTCATTTCTTTTTCTTCCCAAAAGAAAAAAAAGAAATTCTAGCAAAGTTGGTTAAAAAATTATATTTTTAAAGATTTTATTATTTAAAGAAAATAATTTAAGCAACTTAGAAAAAGTTCATTTTTAAAAAATATTTTTAGTTTTTTCCTTGCGGTCCAAACTCCTGACTTAATTTTATAACTTTTATATTGTGTTTTCAGACTGATTATTATCATCTTTGTTGTTTACACACTTTTCATATATTGAATAATCTCTTAGGCCTTCTTCAAGTGATCAAACTCAGAAAGTTCCATGTCATTTTGGAGTCATCAGAAAACTTTATCATTTATTTTTTGTTTTTAATGTGTTTTCATTTCAGAAATTTATTGGCTGGTCATATTCATAGGGAATCTATAAGTGAGCCATTCAATTAGGAATCATGGTATGGTTAATATGATTAATAATAGCAGGGGGGGGATAAGAGGAGGTTATTAAATTGACAAGTTGGTCTATTGTCCCTGAGGATTGATCACCTGAAAAAAGCTAAAAGTGTTCAATGGTTGAAACTTTATGAAGAGAACAATGAAGATAAGGACAACAGTTAAAAAAAAAACAATTGATACACATTTTTATTAAAAAAAAAGATTTTTACTAGGAATTCTTTCCAAACACATAATTTTTATCTTTGCCAATTGTTGCTTTAAACAAATGTTTGAGTCAACTAGTATGAAAAGATAAGAAATTGCATAGCTTTTTTGTTTTTCAAAATATAAAGCAAGTCTTCTTTGCTCAAATCTCAAGACATTCATCATAAAACTAGAATGAAGATATTTCAATTTTAAAACTTAATACTTTACAACTAGTTGTATGGAATCCATAAAAAAATGGGAAATATTTCATATTTTTATGAATTCCATTCAGTGAGTTCTAAAGTAAAAAAAAGAAGAAAGCATTTATGGTAAATTGCATTTATAAACTGAACTACTTTTGTTTCTTTTATTGTGTTTTTTGCTAAACCATAAAAATTTTTTTTTTCTCAATTACAAAAATTCCACATTTATATTTCAAGTGAAATATTATTTTCTGCAATAGAAAAACTCATTAATTATCTTTGATTAAAAAACAATGTTATTATCTTTCTTTAGGGGCTTAAGCAATTAAAGGGAGGTAATTCTGTATTAGCAAATTAGTGTAAGAAAAAAACAGAAAACTTATTATAGGTCGAGATGTAATATTTAAAAAAAATTACAAATTCAAAAGTATGGATCAAGATTTTTCTTAAGTATTAATTAACTACTTTTATGATTATGATTTTTATAAGAATGATTTGTTAGAAATAAATCCCAATTAAGTTGTAAATGAGGGAAACGGAAGACACTTTGGAGACTTTGGAAAATATATCATCTGATTTTGATGTGGTTTTAAAAAATTCTTTTTTTAAAGAAATCTTAAATATATCTTAAATAATTGATTCCTTAAAACTTTTTCCACTTAAGCTTCCTCTTGTATTAAAAGATAGCAACAAAATACATTCAAGCTTTTAACTTTTAAAATGGCTCCAATTATTTATAAGATATCAATTAAATTAATAGATACAAAATAGAATAGACAATATGTTTACATTAGTTATTTTTGCCTTTTTTTTTGCTGTGACATTTGAGCATTTACGCTTCCATTTATCAATGAATCAGAGCAAAATGTTCTATGAAAAAATTTCTTTTCTTACTTAAAAATGAATAAGAATTCAAATATGAACTTTTTCACTAAAGCAAGTTAAATTTATGAAAAGTTAATTCTTAAATAGTTATAATTTTATTTTCAATTATTTTGCTTTCAAAATTAACGAAGAAAAGATTTTTTAAATTCAATTTTTTGATTGTGCTTTTTGAAAAACAATAGCAAAATCAATGAAAAACAGTTTTAAGCAAAATTCTGGTTATTAAAAACCAAAATCTAAATTCTTAAAGTAATTATTGATATTTATTTATTCATTATTAATGTTGATATGATATTATGTAACTTTTGCTTCATTTCATTATTTTTCTTCTTCTTTCTTTGTAGTCATGCCAAAAAGATGGCTGTATATTTAGATTAAAAAAAAAAAACAAAGACTAGACCATGGCCTAAATTCTTTTTTTCACCCTGATGGTATTCAATAAGTGATAAAATTTTCTTTTTCTAAATTAACACTTAAGTATTTTTAAGTAAATAAATATTTTTTGAAAATTGATTTTTGTTTTTCTATTTATCTTCAAATAACTTTTTTTTTTATCTTTGAATAAATTTTAATTTTGCTGTTTGTCAAATAAAATTTATAAATTGAATTATTTTTTACTTGAAATATTTACAATCTGACTTATTGAAACATTTTAGGCTTAAAGAAATTCGTGCAATCAATGATTGAAGTTAATTCTTCACATTTTTAACTGATAAATTATCTTTAGAGAATCATTTTCATTTATATAAATGGATTCAATAAAAAATAGCTTTAACAATTCTTTTTTTATCTTGGAACAATTTTCAATTTTAATACTTTATAATAAACCATCATCTAAATTTAGGTATAAACAATTTTACAGTATTTTTTCAGGTAAAATTTGATTAGAATTAAGTTTTATTTTAATGTAAAAAAAAATATGATTTGTAAATAAAGCAAAATAATATCACATTGGTAATTGATTTATTAATCAATAAAATGACTGAGTTTTTTATGGTTTAAATATTGATCAGAAAAGTCATCAATTTTTTTAGAAGAAAAGAAATCAAATTGATCTTAATTTTTTTGTATTTATCTTTTAAAGGAAAATAAATCCTAATAAAATGTTTTTTTTTAATCTAATTTGATTGAAATATATTTTTGATTCTATTGAAATGGGGAATATTAATTACATTAAAATTATTATTTTTTTTAAACTAGAAAATATTTTTAATAATATTTTTTAAAATGACTTTGGTTTTTCCTAGTTTGTTTTTGGAAACAAAAAACTTACAAATTTCTCATGACAAAACATTTTTTTTTTTCATTTTATAAAAATATTCATTATTCACTAAATGTGCAAATCATTCGTGTTCATTTAAAATCTTTTAGATTAAAACCAAGTAAAAAACAATCTTAATAAATTATTATTTTCAGTGCTTTACAGGAAGAATTTACTAGAAAAGGTATTTCTTTTCAAAAAAGCAATTTGATAATTTTCAAGAAAATTTTTTATTTTATTATAACAGTTTTATTTCCTTATATCATTACAGACATTATTAATCTTTTCTGTTAGAATTATATATTATGATAACCTTCAATGTGACTTACAAGATTGACCAGTTCTGTTTTTGTAAATTCTTATTTTGAAACATTTAAAATAATAATAAATGTTAATAAAAAATGAAATGTCAACATTTTATTATAAAAATTTCAAAGTAAAATTACTGCAAATAATATTTTTATAGAGAAAAAGAGTAAATTTTTCTAGGTTAAAACTTAATATAAAATATGAATTTTAAAAGATTTTATTGTTTCCAATGTTTTGTATTTCTGTTTCTAGTTGAAATATCTTAATTCTAAAATATATTAACAATTATATTGATAAAATACAAAGAAGTTTGTTTTTTTAGTATTTTTAAAAAAGAAAATTACCTAATGATAAAAAGAGTAAAGTCTATCAAATTAATTCTTTTACAATAGAGTCATAAAACATTGTTTAGTTTCTATTAATATTAATTTTTTGTCAAGATGAATCAATACATTGTAATTATTATAGACATTTTATTAATTGGTTTTGTCTAATTGCTGAAAAAAAGTCATATTTTTATGAACTTTTCATGACTTCCCATTTCTGCAAGAATTTTGCTTTTTTAAAAATTTGTGGGCTTTTTTTTTCTTTAATTTTAATTTTATTCACGTAGAGAAATTTATCTAAAACTGACCAATTGTGTTGTTTTCTCAAAATATTTTTATATTTATTTTTTTGAAATTTACTTTTGTAATTCTAAAATTTTGTGTGACTTTTAAATCTAAAAAAAAAAAAATAAAACTTTTATGTTTTTTTGTTCTAGAAAATTTTTTAATGTTTTTGTATTGAAATTTTGTTTTTACTGATTGTTTTTTTTTTTTTTTTAAATTTTTTCATCAAATATTATTTTTGTATAAACTTTTAAAAAACATCTTTTTTTCTTCATCATATATAGATTTTGATGATGAGGAGGTGGAGAGAGTAATACTAATGATAATAATAATTCTAATACATTTCATCTTTTTCCCTCATCAATCATTTTTTTTCATTTCTTAATTAATATTTTTTGACAAATTCTTGAATGAAATAATAAGTTATTCATAAATCCATAATAATTAATAATAATCATTTTAACCATTGTTCCTGATTGAATGTTGACTTTAGCTTAAAGTTATGTACAAAACCCAGAAGAATTAAAAAAAAAGGATTTATTATTTGATGTTACACAATTTTAGACAATAATTCTTATTGACCTTCTTTTGTGTATGTGTCCGTGTGTGTGTGTGTGTTATCTCAGTCTTTAAGCTTCTTGGATTGTATTCTTTGTGAAAATTTTTCTATCATCTAAGATGACAATCAAAAGTATTTTTGATATTTCATAAAATAAATATCATTTGAGCCTTCTTCAATCAACATATTTTGTTAGTCTCTCTTACAACTTTGATTTATAAGGAAAAATATCTTTCATCAAGCATTAACAACATCTGCTGTAGGTATTTTTAAAATGATTTTAACAGGAAAAAGAGGTAGATAATTGCAAATAGATATCTGTGTGTGCGTGTGTGTGTGTGTTATAATTGCAAAAATAGATTAAATTAACCATGCTGAAATTTTCATTACAAAGCTTGTATTAATATTTATGAAGTTAAAAACTACAAAAGAACATTGTTGTAACTCATTCATTGAATCCTGATATTTCTTTTATAACAATTTCTGTTGCTTCAATTTGTTTCTTTTTACTTCTAGGAAAACAATTTTTCACAATGTAATAATGTACAAAAAAGTATAAACCTAATCCTAAAATAAAGAAAATTAATTTTATTTGCTTTTATTGGAAACATTCTTCTAACGAGAAAAAAACCTTTCAAAGATAAAATTATTTTTATATAATGGATATCATTTGTAAATATAATTTTAAGAGTTGCATTCTCATCTTATTCTCCACATTTTGATTTATATATTCTTTGGCCCATCATTTCTATCTGTTCTTTTAATATAGAAATTCACTATTTGTCATTAGAATGATAAAAACTGATAGCTGTAAAAAGCTGGAAGACACATTGATCATAAAATTGTAAAACCATAAAAAGGGAGATAATAGTTCAAATGCTATAAATTACTTCATCTCTTTAAAGAAAGGTAAAGATAAGTAGAAAATAATATTTAAATCCTACTTTGATTAATTAAGGACAAAAATTAAAATTCCATTTTGAATAATCAATGTTTTACATTTTAAAAATTATGGAAAAAAATTTTTTAAACTTAAAAACATGACAAATTTTATCTTTTTGGGTTCCACAAAGTAAAAATATAATCAATTCTTAACAAATATTGTGTAAGCATTCGAAAAAATCTATTTTATTGAGGATTTAAAAAAATAATAATTTGCTGTTATTTTGTTAATACAAAAGCTACATATATTCACACATAAGTATATCTAAATACACACACACACACAAACACATATATATATATTTGGTATTTGAAAGTGTTTTGTTTTTCTTTTTTTCATTGAATTGCAAAGGAAAGAGTAAATGAATAATTCTCATGTTTAATGACTTAATAAAATTATTTCAATCCTGATTCATTCTTGATTCTTATTGACATAATGTTTTATTTGATTATGACCTTCTCTATTCTTAGCTTTTCATCAACTTTCTTCATGGAATTTTGAATTAAATGCATAATAGTATTACTCAATCATAGAGCATTCTTGTTCTGTTGACCCTACTGGCTAGAAATGTTAAATGTTGCATTGTGTATACTTAGTTCTTAGTATATTCTTAGTTCTTACAACTGAAATCGCTAAGCTACGAGTCCTCGTAGACAATTATACTGAACTATGAGATCATTTTGTGTTTATTTATTAATATTTATCATGTCACACTTTGAAGATTATACGCTAAAATGTGTAACTCGCATCAGGAGTTAAAGCCCAAACTTCATTATTTTTATCTTAAAATTCTGAATTTTCTTGTATTTTCTACCTTTAATCTTCCATAACTGAGTAGAATAATTATTTGAAATAATTTGTTTTGTTCATGTATAAAATTTAGTTTAAAATGAATTATATGAAAAAAGAAAATATTTAAAAGCAGAATTTATAAAATTATTTTTAAAACTTGTCATTAGATTAAATTAATTTGTTTTGTTAAATAATGTATAGAATATAGTTTAAAATGAATTATAGAAAAAAAAATACAATATTCAAAGATAAAATTTATTAGATTATTTAAAAATTTTCAATGTTCAATTAGCACATAATTAACATTTAAATAGAGTTTGATTAACATTTTATTTAATTACCACTGAATTACATTAATAAAAGATTCATTATTATTAATTATCTAACCTTGTCTTTGTCATTACTGTATTTCATATAGCATTTCTACTTGTGGTAAAATAGCCTTGTGCCAAACTTGGTGCTACTCACCAAGTATATACATATATGATACTTGTGATAACTTTTTGGTCTGATTATTGCCCAAGCAAGAAACTAACAGTTACCAAAGGCTTTTGACTCCATGTTTACATTGTGCATTTTCAATCACAAGTCTTGAGTGCTTTAGCTATAAATATAGCTGACAATCATGTGTGTATGTATACTTGTGTGTAGGTGTGCAAAACCTTTATATTACCTGTTCTCTTAAATTCCTTAAAAACCTGGATGACATATTGTTGACATATCAAGGCTCTGGAAATATTTTACCAAACCTGTTTCTGTAGAAAACTTAATATTACGAGACGATCTCTCAGTTCTGATGAATAGGTACTCGAGAAGGCTAGCCCCTCTAGCGTAGAGGTTCAAGTCCTCCACAATCAGGTGTGTTGTGCAGGACACCTAGAAAGGATGGAAGACTCTAGAACACCGAAGCACCTTTTATGGGGAGCTTGAATGTAGTAAGTAGCCCTAACATAAACCTAGGAAATGGTACAAAGATATTATCAAAGATAATCCCAGTCAAAACCATTACGTTCACTTTAAGTGCCTCGGGCAGATGGGGCTCATTAACTCTGGAAAGCAACTCATCTAGGTGAATTCAAAAAGCCCAGGTATATAGAGCATGTAAAAATTGTCTTATGCCTAACTTGTTTTGGTGCTTAACCAAGTAAATATGATATTATGAAAGGCAAGCTGAGAGCTCTTAACATAGAAATGGCAAATTGGGAACAATAACTCTGTAATCGGTATTCATGGACAAAAAATGTCTTATGCTAAGTGTCAGAGCTTTGAGGAAAGGCGACTCGAGCATGGCGCTATCCAGTGAGCGTCATATAAATGAGTTGGTTTTAATCTGGAAACCAGGGACATGTGCGTTATCTGGAGTAGGGTTTGCATGTCAACTGTGGGCGTTAATTAGTCACAGAGCTATTCACATAGGATCTGAGGTGGGTGGATGCGAAAGGTAGTCAGCCAGGGTTAAAAAAAAAAAAAAAAATGAAAATTGATAAAAACTTCAATTCTATTTTATAAGAGAGCAGCCAATTGCTGTTCTGAAGATAATTAAAATCTTGCGACCCCAAGATTTTGTTGAGCAACTCCATTTACGGTTGCGACCCATAGTTTAAGAAGCCCTGATTCAAGTGCCCCTGCAACTGCGGGGGAGGGGTTGCAAGGGTCTTTGGCTTCACATTAACTAGAAAATCATTATCATACTTATAGGTTGAAATTTATGTCTGTCATATCTATATATAGATCTGTATGCGTATGTATATATAGATTTTGATCGAAGCCTATATTATGTGGGAGTGCATACAGATATATATTATATACACACACATATATGCTGAGTGTATATATATATATATATAAATATATCCTGACATTAAGAAAAAGATAATGTATCAAGCTTAAAAGTAAAAACCTGTAATTGCCTTTTTTAGGGTAAAAAGAGCCGCAAAGTCAAATCTGTAACGAGGCTGCTATGTGGCTATGCACAGCACTGCAAGACTAGGAATATTGTTCAGAACAAAATAGTTGAGGATTTTACTTGTTGTTATAAAAATTAAAGACCAATTTTAATGTTTTCTTTCTAAATTTCTAAAGTAAAGAAGTGTAGAAGATTTGACTTTAAAACCAACCAAACATTCTTGAGAATCATTAATTTTGATTTTATTAAAGAAAACATGACCTGAATTTTGAGTTCTTTAATCTGGTAACATTTTTATCTCTGGTTCTGGGCAGCGACGGTGGAACATTGCTAGAAGCTCAGGCTCTGAGATTGTGGTATGCGAGTTCAAATCCTAGTCAAAACCATTACATTCATTTTTAGCTGCTTCGGGCAGATTGGGCTCTGGAGAGCAGCTCATTTTGGTGAAGGGTAACACTGAATTTAAAAAGCCCGGGTAAGAGCACGTAGGGTTGTGCCAAACTTTGGTTGGTGCTCACCAAGTAAATATAATATCTTTGGTTCTGAATAGACAAGACCAGTCAACTCAAGGAGAGTATCTCCTCTCAGTGAAGGACAACATTGATTCAAAAACCCAGGTAGATGAGGCCTGTTAACTCCTACTCATCTAGGTGAAGGACAACACTGATTTAAAAAAAAGTCCAGGCAATTGGCCTTTTACCTAATGCTGTTTGGTGCTGAACAAAGTAATCTCCAGGCTTGGATAGGTAAGTAATTCAATGTTTATTTTTTATATCTTCTACATGCATTATCTATCTATCTTGTCAAGATATGTTTTGTTAAAAATAATGAATTCTTCGGTTATTTTTGTTATTATTTCTTGTTTTTGATATTAATTTATCCCCCCCCCCTTGAGGGTTTTTAATAACTTTGACTATGATAATTTATGGTCTATTTCGAGACATACACACAGTAAATCTTTTAGGCTAGTTTAGCTTATGATAAATTTACCGACACCATAATTGACAGCTACAAGAATTTTATTTCACAACAAAAACAGTTGCTCTTAAAATATATATTAGTTAATTGTAGACACAGAGTCAACAACTGCCAGAAAGCTTTTGACCTGAAGAACGCATAGCGTGAAACAGGCAGTTGTCACTCTATCACTGATATTGAGCACTCTATAATTTTAAGCAACTTTATCACTTAGAATAATATATATATAATTCTAGCAGTCTATATTGCTGATATTTGTTTAGAGAATTTTGAAGTTTAGATTCTTTCAAGTATTGTATAATTTGGTGAGGTTTTGAATTTTTAAATACTTTGCTGATGTTTGCTTTAAAATATTTTAGAAGTTCATAGGAATGAACATACACACACTAAGTTTCATTTATGCAGATATATATTATACAATTTTTGTCATAACTTATATAATCAATTTCATTAAATCTGGAATTCATGAGTTGAAAAGCTTTGAACTTTTTCATAATCCACCCCCCTTTAAAAATGACCTTTTGTTTGGTTCTATGAAGTCACATACTTAAGACATTAGATTTTGGGCTGATTAAATGGGATTTCTATTTATTATCCTTATTTTTTTTAAATAACATTTTTGTGCCATTATTTGTTAATGTATATTTATACACACATAAATAAGATTAGGCCAACACTATAGGATTTCTGTTAATACAAAACTTTTAAAACACTATAATAGTATCTGCCTTATACCAGTTTTCTTTTAAATATCTTTTGTTACATGTGGTTGGAATTTATTTTTGTTAATTACAGATCTACCTCTAGACAAGATGATTGTTGCTCTGACTTATCTATTAGGTATGTGCCATTATTTTCTTTTCTTCATGAAGATTTAGGGCAACAAGAGTGGAGTATTGGTAAAAATGCTTAGACTTCCTAAGTTTAAATCCCAGTCATTGTCTTGGATAGATGAGGCTTATTAACTTGTCAGAGTAACTCATCTAGGTGAAAGGCAATACTGATTACAAAAAGCTCAGGGATAGTAACAACTGACTTGTAAATAAGGTTATTTTAATGGTATGAAATTCCCAAAAATCTATTAATTGAATAGATATTTTTTCCCCTGATAAACTTGTGTGTAAAAAAAAAAAAAAGACATTGTTTTATTTTTAAGTATATTTTATTTTCTGCAAACTTTAAGAAGTTAATTTATTCCTTCTTTTTACGTCCAGCTTTTTTCACCAATGGACGTTGACTGCGAATTACAGCACTGGCTTTTCTCATTGCAGCCTGGAAAAGAAAGGAAAAAAAATTAATTCTAGACATTTTCAAAGTATGAAAAATAATGACTTAAAATTTTGGCAAAATATCAAACAATTTTAATATTTAAATCAATTTTTTCCTAATCTTTTTGTTCTTTCTTAAAGTGATCGAGTTTTTCAGATCTGTGCTGCAGTTGATAAAAACACTGATGTTTGAAAGCAGTAGTTACTAAGATTATGAGGCATAAACAAAAACCAGCTCTAAGGGACAAAATAAAGAGAAGACTAAAAGGTGAATATCTTACCATCTTAAGATCTCGTCGGTACTTGTTCTTTGAAAGTGTCTTTCTGATGGCAGTCAAAGTTCTTCGTGGATCTTTCTTCATATCAACTCTGTTAAAAGCTGCCGCAGGGTGTCTACCTTCTAAAAAAAATAAAAAAAATTACTAGAATTAAGACAGCAAACCAATTTTTATTCTTTCCAGTAACTTTCATATATTTTACCAGTAAAATAAAAAGAAAAAATATGAACTCTTTGAGAGGGGAAAAAAAAAGCAAAGCATATTTTTTTAAAAGCATAAGTTAAAAAAAAAAATTTTTTTACCTCAATAACTACAAACAAAACATTGTGTTTAAATCCTTTAGACTTTGACCAAGCAAAATTATTAACAAGTCAATCAGAGCAAAGTTGTTCTATTAGAGGACCATAGTAATAAGCCTAAAAAATTGGTCTGTCCTTTTTTTTGCCTTAAGTCACTTGGCTAATATACCAGGCCTAGAGTCACAAAGGATAAATATTTTTTTTGTTTTTAAATGCCATCATTCCAATAGTCTTATTCTCCAAATCCTGTATTTGGAGCAAGCATGTTAACATCAGTGTAGAATTAGTTTATTAGGGCAGTGACAAGAATATTCTTTAATAAAAGCATATTGTCACAGCCCCAGTAATAAGCCTTTGAGCTTTTGTCATTTTTGCTTGTATTTCATTTCAGGTTTTGTAATGGAAGACCAATATGTTGTTTGAAGTAATAAGAAGAAATATCAGCAGAAAGAGAGGAAAAAGAAACCCAATAGTGTCCAGGAGTGACAGATTGCTTTTTGACAGACATTTTCAAGATGAGGAAATTGAATTTCATAAATATCCACTTAGAGGAAAACAACTTTTTGGCCAAGCAAAAAAAGATCAACCATCAAAACAAGATCTTTCAAATTTTACTTTTTGAAAAAAAAATCCTTACTCTTTGTCTTTCGTGTAACAAAGACAATTCCTTTGCCATCTTTGCAGGCTTCAATTCCAACTGTTTTCTTGTGAATCAAGCCATTAAAACGGAAAGCATGTCGACCTTTCAAGTTATTCGGTTCCTGTAAAGAAATTCAACATTTTTTTTACTCAAATAAAAAATTGAAAATCCAAGAAAAATTGTTCTTAAATTTTGATTATTTATGCATTTTGACAAATTTAAAATATTTGTAACTGGGATTTTTTTTATATTTAAAAAATTTTTTTTAAACAGTTTTCAACTTTTATTTTAAAATAAAAGTATTTAAAAGCATATAATTATTATCCTTAAATGATGTGTGACAAGTTTACAGAGTTTGAGAAAAACATTTCTAAACAGAATAAAAAAAAAAAACTTTATAAGCTAAAAAATAGACATTAATTTCTTAAAATATGTATTTCATTTTTTGGTATAATTTTGTCTATTTTCATTGGATTATCTTAAGGACTATCAAACTCAAACGCCAAAAAAGTTAATAAAATTCAACCATTAATCCTCACATGAAATTACTTTTCATAAAAGTAAAAGAATTTGCATTTCCCACCTTAATCTTTCTCTTAAATCATGAAATTATAACTTTTTATGCATTAAAACAAGAATTAAGAAATCTTTTAAGACTTATTTGTTAAAAAAATATTTAAATATGAAAATACTTCTGACAGATTTTATTTTAATCATTAACTTTTTAAATTTATGGAATTTACATTTTTTTTAAGTTATGATCACTTACAATTTTCTCAACAGCTGTCTGTAAATGTTGGTTTTTACAAAGTAATCTTAAGAAAAGGTGATAATAATTAAATTTATTAACCTTTTGTCCTTTCTTGATAAATACTTAATAAAAAACATGCTATCTACAGGTTAATCATCAAAAATTCAAGAAATTTGCCAGCTCTTTCAAAATTGCTTGGAAATCGCTTTCATAAATTGATTTTATCATCGATGAATAAATGACTAATACCACTCTTTATGAACTTTAAATTTCAAACGTGATTAAATCATCCTTGCTGTCTACAATATTTCACTTAAATCCACAGGCATTGATTATGGCTTTGAAACAAGTGAATGATTTTCATGGTTAGGTAATCATACTGTTTAAGACATATTGGGCCTCTCTAAATGCAAAGAAATTCTGCCTGAATTATCTTCTAGAATCTGTTTTCTTATGTTGTATTGAAATTGAAAAAAGAAAATGTCGATTCTGTCCGTAAAAGGAAACATGAAGTGGAAGCACATTACATTTTTTAAAGTTTGTTTTTAATTTCATGTTTTTTTTTTGCTGGGCACTTTGTAAAAATAATTTAAAACATTAATTTTATTCATGTTTTTGTTGGAGATTGGTATCAAGTAACTAAGAATCTATTTTTTCAAACTCCAAAACATTAGTTGTATTTTTTTTTTCTCAAAAAGGTGTGTAAAAATTGGATTAAACATTAATTCTCGGTTAAAAATTATTTTTCTAAATTGGTCTTTTGTATAGAAATAAAATAATAACAGAAATCAAATCTTTTAATCTCTTTATATTTTCTAAATTTATTGTTTTGTCTGAAAAAGAGAATTCCTCTTTTTGATGTGATTAAAGTTTTACTTACTGTGCTAAGCCAGAGTCCATTTCTTTTAATCAAATGGGAATTGTTCTTCCTGATGATCATCCACTGTAAATCAGCAGACATTTTGATTGCTGGAAAAAATAAAATAAAAAGAATTTTAAGACAAATCTAGAGTTTTGTCAACAATAAAATCAGTTACAATAGAAAAATTATTTCAAGTGTTTTATATTTTCGCTTGTTGCCCGCGCACCTAAACACCAACCAATTTTTATGACTTTCACTTGTTCCAACAAAGGAAACCATCTTTATGGGAGATAACTCATTTTTCTCAATGAGAGTAGAAAGCACACTCACATTAAAATGTATAAGGAAACAATTTTTGTGTAGTGTCCGGTGATCTCTTATTAAAAAAAAACCCAATAATAATTAGAAAAGTTATTTAAAAAACAATGAGTCTAACAACCAGTAACTGCCTGACCAGACAGACAGGATGTAAATTGATAAGATTAAAATGTTTATCAAAGAAAAAGTTTAACTTTACCAAAGTCCTTAATACAGATTTCAACATTTAAATATTGAGGCTTAGGAGGATTTTAATAAATTGGGGGAAATAGACATAAATGCTTAAATATCTAAAAAAAAAAAAAAATTTTTTTTTGTTTTAATAACTTCTTAAGTAAAAATACCAAAAAAAAATCAATTGAATTAAAAAAAATTTTTTTTTTTTAATTGTTTGGTTATTAAAAGAGAAATGTTTTTGTCGTAATTGAATTAGTTTTTGTTCCAGAGTTACATTTTTGGTTTGCAATTAAAACATAAAAAAGATGGAAATCTGTTTCAAATGAAATGAAGAGAGAGAGAAAAACACGACGAAAGAAAAACATTTTCCTGTAAAGAAATGAAGAGTGCTTTCAAATTAAAATTTAAGGGTTTAAAAAAAAAAAAAATATTTTATGACATAAAATTAATCTTAATTGCACGTCTTTTTAATTAAAAGTTAAAAAAAAAATGCATCCCGTTGTTGACTTTATTCTTTAAAACAAGGTTTGTATTTTTACTCTTTTGGTTGATGGGAAAATATATTTGATGCAAGGTGATAAAAATTTTAAATTCCATTTTCATTAAATATATTCATTCATTTCCTAAAAATAATCCATAAATGATCAAATTAGATTTACTTTATCAAAAATTCTGAATCCTGATTAAAATGAGCTACTTTAAAATTAGATTTTTTTTTCTTAACGTTTCTTTAAAAAATCTACCAAAAATCAGGAAATTATCGAATCAATATTTAAATTTTACCGTCAAGGTGTTTTTGTATATATTGATATAAATATATTTTTTGTTGTTTTTCTACAATGTTCATCCTGCTCGAAAACAGAAAATATCAAATAAAAAAAGAGTAAGGCCAAGAAATGAATAACCAAAATAGTTAATAAAGTCGATTATTTTATTCATATTTTAGTTTCTTGCAAGTTAGATTGATTGTTAAATTCACACCGAAACTAAAAGATTACCAAAATATGGTCATTTCTTTCAAAAGGTTTTTTTTTTTCAATCCTTTGGATCCTCAGGGACAGACATATTGGCCCTGGCGACATAAGGAAAAAAAGACACAATGATATTTTGATTTTTTTTTTTTAAGAACGAGAACGGCTCTGAGTGACTAGCTGGTAATTTTGCACGCTTCAAAGGAAAAGGAATAGTAAACACAAAAAATAAGAGACAAAGTAAAAATACTTAAATTAGTTCTTAGAAAAATAAACCATTTTTTTAAATAAATTAATTGCAACCACAAATTATGTTCGGTTCATTCGAAGTTTTTAAGATTTGACAAAAAACTAAATGACTTGATCTTCAAAAATCACAAATCTCTTCATAAATAATCAGTATTAAACTAAAAAGTGATGATTATTTTAATTTAAAATATTTGCTTTTTTTTAAAAATAAAATTGCCAAGTGGCAAAACACTTTGGCTTGATTCAATATCCACAAGGCCACGCTATTTTATTAGACACCCATGTGGCCGGGAAGATAATTTTTAAATTAAATAAATGATAATACCGGGTTATCAAAATTAAAAAAAATTAGTCATTAGGATGAAAAATATTCCGATTTATCAAAAGGAATCAAATATTCAACACAGAAAAAAGAATAAATACTAAAAAAATGAAATTAAATCAAAGAACTTACATTTTGTTGAACTCGACGTCAAGTTGAAGTAATTAAAAAAGAGACAGAGCATGCGCAGATTGTAATAAACTTGCAGAACTCACTTCCGGTTGGCTTTTTCAAGACAAATTCAAAAAAGTAAAATCAAAATTGTTTTTTTTTTTGAGAAAAAATTTTTAAATTAAAATAATTAAATTTTTATTAATATTCTAATTTGTATGAAATCTATATTGGTATATAAAAACATATATCGATGATTTTCTATACCGCAGCAAATAAAGGGAAATAAGTTTGAAATATTTTTAAAAAATAAGTTAAGAAATAAGTTTGAAATAAAAATTATCCTTTTTATATTATAAAAATTAAAATGATTCAATTATTTAGTTTTTAGATCTAAGCTAGTTTCAATACTAATTATTCTTTATTCTATTTTAGTTATGTTTTATAAATAATGTCAGTTAAGACTAGTTATTATTTGTAAAAGTAAAAAAAGGCAGGCAGGAGGCTCCATTCAACGGAACATAAAAAAGTTTTTATCAATCCCTTTATATAAAAAGCCAGGTGTATACGTATATTTTTTGGGTGGCGAGGGAAGCAGGGGTGGCGAGGGGAGCGGAGATGGCGTGGGGAGAGGGGATGACGAGGGGAGCGGGAATGACGTGGGGGGGCAGGTGGAAGCGAGAGGGGAGCTGGGTTCACAAGGGTAGAAGGGATGGCGAGGGGAGCAATGATGACGAAGGGGACCAGATGAGAGGAGAAGGATGGTGAGGGAAGCGGGATGGTGAGGGGAGCAGAGGGAAGAAAGGAAAGCAGGATTCAGAAGAGGAGCAGAGATTGGCTATAATATTTTTCATTTATTTGAATTTTTCACTTACGGGTACACTAGTTTAGAAATAAATATTGTTGAGTGCTGCTCATATGCAAATTGCAAACAAAAAAATTAGTAACTAACTAGTTTATATCACGTGTTTATTTTTTATTATTTATTTATTTCTCTTTTGAGTGAGCATCGAGCCGATTCCTTGAGTCGGTTTTTCATAATCACTTCTTTTGTATTCACCTTACAGGGTGGTCAGTTCTGCTGTGCAGGTTAGCCAGCTTGTGTTTGGCACCCTGCTGGCACACAGTACCTGATATTTCTAAGTGGTCACCTATCTTCGTACTCAACAGGTTCTACCTTGCTTAACTTCGGTGATTTAGCGGGAACCGGTATTTCAAACATGACTTTTTGGAACAGGCAAATGCTAATGCAAAAATATAAATTATGAGAGAGCCTAGCTGCATCGGTGGCCTAGCCCTCTAATGCCCATGAAAAGTGTTTGTTCAGCATAGATGAATTCTCTGCTAACCAGAACAAGAATGCTTTAGGCAGAGAGAAAAAATAAAGTTAAAAAGGGTAATGAGACTGGTTTTCTAATTATCATCATTGGCGGTCACTCGTGTTCGAGTATGACTGTCCTCCGTTTTGGTCCCTGTGGACCCTTTCGGGAAGACGC
>JAUZSX010057338.1:0-19785 GCA_034780655.1 Idiosepius hallami
TTTAGCAGCCTCGGGCAGATGGGGCTCGTTAGCTCGGGAGAGCAGTTCATCTATGTGAAGGGTAACACCGAATATATTGTAGGAATGTACCTGAGAGACTACAGGCCAATACTATCATGTTAAAAGACATTGTTTATTAACCTCCTCACTCTTCTTAAGAACATATCAGCAAAATCTTTCCTCTTCTACTATTTCTCTCTTCCCCTACCAAACTCTCTCTAAACTCTAACCCCAAACCCACTATTTATTGAAAATTAAATCGTTTTCCAATTATGGCCCTTGTCAAAATATTTTCTTGAGTAAGGGACGCTAAAATAAGATTCCACCCAAAACATTTACCAAATTTTTTAACTCTGATAAAATTTACTTTTAAAATATGGTAAAGTTAATTCAATTTCAAAAATTTTAATCGAAATAATTTTCCTCAACTCACTTCAGTGTTTCTTTTAATGGGTTTAACATCAGAAAATTCATTAATTTCATTTATTTAGTGCATATAGTTTAAAAGCTTCATTTCTTCGTGTTTTTTTTTTCTTGTATTTAGATAAGGGTAAATATTGCGTATCCTTTTGGCACTTTAAAAAAAAATGGAATGTAAATATTGAATTTCGTTTCCCCAAGGGGAATTAATCCACGAGCGAAAACAATTTTTATGGTTTAAAGTTTTTATAACCTTTTTTTTTTTTCGATTACAGAAAAATTCTTTTTTTTTTTTTTTAAATACATTTTCTAATTTTAGAAATAATTTGTAGTTATTACGGCTTCAAGAATTAAAATAAAATTCTAAATTTGAAATTAGATAAAGTTTTAATCCGTTATTCATGCATGCATGAACCCCCTTCCATTAAAGTGGAACTTTATCGAAGTTTGCATTTTTTTTTTTTTTTTTTTCTCGATTACAGAAAAAAAAAATTTTTTTAAATATTTTTTTTATTTTAGAAATAATTTGTAATTGGAACTTTTTTGTTATTTTTTTTAAGTATATTTTTTCCTTTTTGCGCAAATAATTTCTATGGTTTTTGTCAATATTTTTTCTCTCATGGATTAATTCCCCTTGGGGAAACGAAATTCAATATTTACATTCCATTTTTTAAAACACCCAAAGTGCCAAGGGGATACTCAATATTTACCGGCAGTTTTTTTTATTATCGTAGTCCAGACCAGCAGCATTCCAATATGGTGTATAATGTTAGAAGGGAATGCTGGTCTGGATTACGAAAAAAAAAACTGCCTATTTACCTTGATTTTGTTACATTAAAAAAAAAAAATCTGATTTCAAAACTAGAGAAACAAAAACTTTTTTTTTTAACGGGAATTTGTGGTTGTTTTAACTACAAAAACCATTGAGACACTACTTGATTAAAAAAAAAATTAGATAAATCCTTTAACAAAAATGAAATCAGCTGATTTAGTAGCAACGTCTGATTTTTAGTTAATTTATTTTACTTTTTAGATAGGCAATCTTCTTTGCTTATGACCGGTTGAAAGGCCCTGGATTTTTTTTTTTTTATCTTTCTCGTGAATAGAAGAAAAGCTGAAGTTCTTGTTCGCTGCAAGCAGAGATCACAAATTGAATAGTAATTTTAACTTTAATAATAATCCTAATTATATAAAATTAAACGCTAACAATTTATTATTTACTCACAGATTCTTGCTTGTTTGTGTGGTAGTAGAACTAGAACTAATGTACATTTTTTTTTTTAAAGAACTAAAAAAAATGTTACTTTTACATACAAACCTACCGATGAATTTGTACATTACGCCGATGACTCTTGTCAATAGCATTCACTAGAAGAAATGTTGATCGAATTAATCACTGATAAGTATCTATATGTATATTTGTGACTGAATCTAGTTGAAAGCCTTAAAAGAACAAAAGGACAACTAATCCTCAACACCGACCACGTGGTTTATTTTTGTTGAATTTCTGTGTCGCTTATATCATCATTAAATGCTTTTTGTGGACGCTTAAGTCCTTGACAAAAAGTCAAAACGTCGTCTTTTTTTAAACCGGGAAGATTTTTGACGGTAAGACGAATAATTTATAAATTCATTTTTCTATACGTTATTAAATGATTATTTGTTGTTTTTTTTTATATATAAACAATATTTATTTATATTATAAAAAAATGAATTTGGTAAAAAAAAAAGTTAACATTTAAAACACAAAACGCACATGAAATTCTTTATTTAATAATTTTTCCTGTTTTCCCCGAATTTTGAAAAATCATAAATAATTCTAAAGAAAATGTTAAGAGAAATAAATTTATTTTTATTTAAAATTATTTTGACTTTACATATTTGTGCTTAGAAATATCTTGATTTTGCTTTTACACATTTTCTCTTTTTACTTCTGTTTTATTTTTCAATTTCCACGTTGTTTATATTCGATTTTGACACCTTGTGTTGTGTGTGGGTGCCTCCTCTCACCAATTAACGTATTTTTTTTTTATCAAATCCAGAAGAATTTATTTTGTAAGCTGAAGAAACACTTCTGATCTTTTTAATACCGTTAACATGAATTGAACTCACTATACAAGCAATAAAAATTAATTAAAATTATTTGGATTCTCTAATCTTTTACTAATAATAATTGAAAATTAATCCTGGTAATCTTCTAAGCTTTGTAACATAAAAAGATATTTTAGTGTCGTTAACAGTGACTAGTTTCTCTTTTAAAAAATCCACCAAAAATCAGATAATTATTTAATTAATAAATTAACCAATTATTAAGTAAAGAATCGACATTTTAATGTTTTAATTTTTTTCCCGCTACACAGAAAACATAACAATCGATAAATAATAATTTTGCCTATCAACACAAGAGATATTTACGACGACACTAAACAACTTTACATCACATAGTTATAACGCTAAACTAAAATCTCATTAATTCTTTCTAAAAAAAAATGTTTTTCTTATTTATTTTCTGTGACGCAGATTGCAAAAACCAAATAGTTTCTTTTTTATGATGAAATTTGTCCCTCAGCCACCAGTTTTTATGTCAATATTTATTGTATAATTAAAATACAATTTGGCACAAGGCCGTTTTTTTGGGGGGGGCATAGTCGATCTTTTGTCGTATATTTTTTACTTTAGATATCATTTTAAAAGAGTCACTGCGGTTGGTTTGTGCGTGCGTGAGCGTGCTCTCTGAGTGCTCTCTCACTTGCACTGACTGTGCATGTGTGGTTATTGGGGAGACTGAAACTGAACTGCTATTAGTTGTTTTTTTTAATACTCTTAAAAAATGCACATATTTTAAACAAAATGTTTATTGCTAAAAAAATATTGAAATCAATTAGTCAAATCTACAACTACAACTCTGTTTGGGTTGGTTCGTATTACGTTTGATGCTTGCTTACACGAACTACTGACTGCACGCAAATCCTTCCTAACCATAAGGTGGGTGCCATTGCCACTCACACTGCCACAAGTGCCTGCCATAAACTCAAGAGGCAGTAAATAATGACTGCCCCACCAAACCCGCGGAGCCTTTTATATCTGGTTTAGCGTTTGGGTTAATTCTTGAGTGGTAATATAAATATTGAAAAAAGAAAAAAAATCTCTCAAAATTAAACAACGTATAATTAGGGAACAATTTAGTTTTTATAATGATTAAGACTTTGTTAAATACCGTAAATATCACTTTATTTTAGAATAAAAAGAAATTCAATTAATAAATTGAATAAAATTTAAATATTTAAATTTTCCTCTTTAATAAGAATAAATCGAGTTGATTTACTGATGGTAAATAATCATAATCGGCCCTCATGCAGTTTAGGGAATGAGCGAATTTACCAAATTGTCAAGTCACAACCGGTGTTTCCCGTGTACACAGACAGCTCAGATTCGTCCATTCCCTAAACTGCAAGGGGGTCCACAAGGAACCTACCTTAAATAAAAAAAATTTAAAAAATGTTTACATATAATAGATACCAGAAATAAGATTAATTTCAACATAATACATTTGAACTTATCATTTTTGCATTGTCTTTGACTTTGGACTATTCTGGTGGGTAAATTTTGTACAACTTAGTACTTGTAGTACTTGTATTTGTTTATATTTTAGGTGTATTACCAAATAGTTTGTGGAATGGTAGTCATTGTATTCTAGATGAAGTGGTCCAAACTTAAATATATCAAAAAATAAAAAGCTTTTATATATAAAAAAAAAAAGGCATTAGTCCAAATGGTACCAAATCCAATGAATGCTTTATCTACAGAAGTTCCAGACAAAGAGTTGTGTAGTAGTAATAATAATATCGCAAATAATAATAGTCCAATTTCCCATGGAAAGAGAGAGAGTTATGTCCATCTAGCAGAGGCCCGGTCCTGTCTCTGATATTTAGTTCAATGAAATAATAATAATTTTTTTAAATATAATAAAATCTGGATCCCCATTTCCAATGTAAACAGATTTCACACTCCTCGTCCGTCAAATTTTGGAAAGGCTCAATTGATCCAGGTAATCTAAAAATTAATTTTTACTCTAAATGGAGTCCCCCTCACACACACTGTACCTAGTTTTATTTCTGTTCTAGAGTTTGGCTGGTCTTCCACTCCACCCCCACCTAGGTGATAGATAGGCCCTACTTGTTTTCGGGTAAATACCCAGGAAACATTCTACTACCTCAATAGCGAGAGCCTTAAGTTCTATTAAGTTAAAATCATTCATTATTGAGTTTATGTCCTACTCGCCCACCATGAAATTGTAAAGATAAAAAATTTGTCATCATTGAAGATATTTTAAGTAGGATTGACCTATCGATAAAATGTGGTATTTTCATGACCATAGTGTGTTTTTGGTAAAGGATATACATATTTATTGCAAATGGGTCATGAATGAGTTTAGTTAAGATTCAGAATGAAGTGAATGACCAGCCTCGTCTAGTTCTAAACTGAACTGCCCTTGTGACAAATGGTATTTTAATATGGAATGAATAAATCCAGTAAATGGGCAAAAAATATTGCAAAACTGTTTACTCTTTCTTGGTTACTGTGCCGTTGTTTTTGGTAAAAAGCTGAATCTTGGTAAAAAAAATGAATACAGTTGTTGTGGTAATTTATCAAAAAAACAGCAGTAGTAAATTCAATAACTAGTAGTACTTAAGTACAGTAGCAGCAACAGCAGTGCTTTTACTTGTGACAGGAAAGGCAGCAGTAAATTCACTTGTAAGGTATCCAGTCTGTAATCGTAGAGAAGTGAAAAAATCTGTGGTGTCTAGTCTCCTTAAATAAAGGAATCATCTCCTTCCTGCTCTGTAATTGGTCTGGTTAAATTTACCCTCCATATTCAATAGGACAGTCCAATCCCTGCGATCATATCTAAGATGGTTATTAGATAAAAAAAAAATAATACAACACTTTTGAATTGTCTCTTCTTATTAGGTGTTTTCTAAAGAATGAACATTTTTGGTGCCACGTCAAGTTTCGGTGGTGATGGCAACAACATGTTTATGGGAGCAAATACAGCGAGTTTTAATCCTATGAAAGATATTGAGGTAAGTTTTTAATTCCCAATTATTTTATTTTTTTCTTACAATCAAATTCTCTCAAAACCAACCAATTTAGATAAAAATTGGAAACATTAGAAATTGATTTCTGGCATTGGATAAAGAATCATAATTTTGTTTACATTTGCCCGGGCTCGTCAGAAAGAGCAGGGCGTGTGCACATCCGAGCAAGGATAGATTGCGCAAGATAGATAAAATGAAGGCCCGGTGGTCTAAGCAGCATTGGTATTTTTGTTGCTGCATATCTAAAACCATATCTGTGTGAACGAGTCTACAACCTCTAGTAGGAATGTGTGTTGTGTGCTCTTTCATAGAGTTAAATCCACACACCATTTCAGCCAAGCCATTCCAGTTGTTTGTTCGTAAACTTCAACTGAAACACTACCAACAACTGTTGGTATCTCATCTGTTTGTGATGAATTTGTTTTTTATTCACTTTGGCCCCTTATTATTTTTTTGTAACTGTACCTTCAGTAGTAAACATTTTAAATATGCAGTTTAGATGAGTTGTTGTATATATTCTTAAGATATTTTTGTTTTTAACTTCATTTACAAATTGTAATTATTTCGGAATATTTCTTGTTCATATTAATGTTTATAAGTTTACGAATGAAAAGAATAATTTTGAATTTAAAACTTTTCAAAACACCTTTTAAAAAAAGAACACCAAATGCTCAACATTTCAAGAGTTCAGTTTATGTACAATATTCACTTTTACAATTAAATTATTTGATAATGTAATTTAGATATATTATCTCTATGGGCACATCTTTATAATAATAAGAAAGTATATATCCACTTAGTTTGGCACCAATTCAAATTAGGTACAAAGCCAGTTTTGTGTGCTCATTACATCCCCAAACTTTTGTGATCAGTGTCGCTCTTCATCTTGTTGAGTTGACTGGTTTTATCAACTCTTTTAATAAGATTCCAAAGCGCAAGCTTTTTCCACTGCTCCACCCTCAGGACCCAAATTCTATTTATTTTAAATGATTTATACATTTATTTATTAGAACTCTTCCTTATTCTTATCTTGACAATGTTTCATCCAATGAACCCTTCAACCCTCTTCAGGTGATTGAACTCTGGAACCTTGTCGTGATTAGGAGTCTTCACAGAATATCAAACTTAACCCTTTATTCAAACCATGGGGGTAGCCTGCTCTCGTTCTGTTAAACATGACCGGGTAGAGTAATTGAAATCATTGGAATCTTAGTAACCATTGCCTTTAGATGGGATTGAAACCTTTTGCTTCAAATACTCAACAGCTTTGTTGTGCCACCGGTCTAGATATACAAATTATCAAGCCTCATCCCAAAAATTCTGAGAAACCATATTTTAAATGACTCATCTAAATTTATTTAATGACTTATATAAAAAAAAAATTATCATTCCTTCCCCATGGAAAATGCTAAAAAAAAAGCTCATTGTGTTAAGAACAGTTCACTATAAAACACTTTCTAGTGCACTGACAATCACATAAATACCAAAAAACCTTTTACAACACTAAAAATATGAAAGATCTATTCCAAAAAACAAATGCAGCAGTCCTAGCTTTCTTAAAAAAAATTAGTTAATCTAAACCAAAAGATATAATCCTAACACAACTATTTTGACTCAACGAATAATCTGAAGAAATCCACCTAGCGAAACAAAAAATATCAAAAATTCTTTGATTTTTGATAAATGATTTGGCATCAAATGACAAACTTTTTTTTTTTATAGGTAACTTCCCCACCAGATGATAGCGTTACCGTTGTGAAATTCAGTCCAAGTACCCTACCCTCGACATATTTGATTGCTGGAAGCTGGGATAACAATGTAAGTAAAGAAATAATTATCTTGGTTCATGAGCTTTTCTTTTTAATATAAAGCTGAATCTCAGTAAAATGAATTCAGTCGTAGTGGTAATTTATCCCAAAATATAACTATGGTGGAACGGTAATAAGCTAGGAACCACAGAAGTTTTGTTTTGAGGTAGACACTGCTTTTGGGAAAATCTGTTAGTTTTGCACAGATACACAATGTAGTTGGATGTGGAGGAGAATGGTGACATTTTGGATTACATCAAGAGATATTTGTTTTTTATGGGACAACGAGTTTATTAATCTGTTGTATTGAAGACTTTATTGTATTATTTTATTGTTTTACATCTCAAGAGGTGGGGCTTCGTTTGGGATGCAGTTTGTCCATGTGGCGCTGCCGAGCAGACCATCGCTCACCTGCTCACAGACTGCCTACTTAGCGTGCCTTGCCCTGACATGGACTTGAGGAATGCGACAATAACTGCCTGCCGCTTCCTCTCTAGATGGAGCGGCACGATATGATGAGGAGCAGACCATTGCTCACCTGCTCACAGACTGCCTACTTAGCGTGCCTTGCCCTGACATGGACTTGAGGAATGCGACAATAACCGCCTGCCGCTTCCTCTCTAGATGGAGCGGCACGATATGATGAGGAGCAGACCATCGCTCACCTGCTCACAGACTGCCTACTTAGCGTGCCTTGCCCTGACGTGGACTTTAAGAATGCGACAATAACCGCCTGCCGCTTCCTCTCTAGATGGAGCGGCACGATATGATGATGATGATGTTTTACATTAAAGAGTTTATTTTGTTCTTATTGTTCTCTTGTTACATTTGATAATCAAAGTATTGAATCCAATAACAGCAGTATTAAATCCAATAACTGTAGAATTAGAATTAAATCCATTTGTCAGGTCTCTAGAGATTTTGTGAAGTGTGAAAATCTGTTGAAACTGGCCTCTTAAAACTAGGGTGAAGCATCTCCTTCCTGCTCTGTAATTGGTCAATTTCAATTTACCCTGCATATATAATGGTACGTTCTAATCTTTATGCCCATACCCAGTAGTTCTTAGACCAAAAATAATGCAGCAAATCACATCTTTAAATTAAGATGATTGGAAGAAACCAAAATTAAATAATAAAAGAAATTTTCTTAAATGTTTTTGTATATTTTTTTATTTGTTAGATTTCTAGAAATTTGTTCTTGTCATGCTCACACTTGAATAGGAGGGAAAAAAATTACTTGTCTTTATATTGATTATTCTCGTGAAAGTCCAAAATAAAGGTTAAAACCAGATGTAAATTTTGTATTGCAAAAAGGCTTTCAAAGAAAGTTAAAGTGAAAAGATTAATTGAATTTATTTCTGGTAAGAACAAAAAGAAATGAATAGCTTTGATTAACAATAATCATGTAATTTTTTTTTTTTTTTTTTAAAGGTTCGATGTTGGGAAGTTCAGGCCAATGGGCAAACCATTCCTAAGGCTCAACAAACACACACAGGAGCCGTCCTTGATGCTGACTGGAGCGATGTAAGATTTTTTTTTCTTTTTAATACAAAATTCTAGAGAGAATAACCAAAAATTTGTCAAGAATTTTTGTCTAAAGATTTTTAATTTTTTTTCTCAAACCTTATTCTTTTTTTTTTCCTTTCAATTTATTTAAACTCAAGAGTGTTGATTTATGCTGGTAAAATCAACCAACCAAATTTATTTTACTTTTCATAGTTTTTAAAATAAAGTTAAAAAATATTTTATAAAAAAATAAAAATAGCATTTTTTTTTTGGAGGGGGGAGAGGTTAGAATTGAATACCAAATGAGATTTCCACAAAAACTTTAGGATATTTTCTTCTAAACTACCATTTTAAGCCTTAGTTAATGCAAAAATAAAAGCAAATTTTATTTGTAATTAATTTGATAAAGTTTTTTTTTTTTTTTTTCAATAATACAATTTATTTTGATTATTTTCTTATATGATCATTGGATTTTTTTTGCTTCGGCCTAGAATAAGATTAAGATAAAAGTTTTTAATTTGGCAGCATAAAAAAACTATTATGGGCAGGAAAAAGTTTTTTTTGTTTGTTTGTTTTTTTACCTATCAACTGTTGTAAATTATTAATTTATTTAAAAAGATGTCCTCTCAACCTAAATGAGACATTATATTCTCTCACTCATATTAAAGCAAAAATATTTTATCTTCAGAATTCAACTTCTGAATTTTATGTGATAATGTTATCTTTTCTTAATTGAAATTAATTCAAAATTTTTTTTCGTCTACTTCTCAACTCAAGGATGGTACGAAAGTCTTCACTGCTTCTTGTGATAAAACAGCCAAAATGTGGGACCTTGCAAGTAACCAAACTGTTCAAATAGCTCAGGTAAAGAATGATTTTTTTAAGAAATAATGTTACAGGAGGGGGGGAGCAAACAATTCTTAATTTTTTTTTAAATCTCAAATTCCCTAAATAGTGATAGTTTAATTCTTGTATTGAATTAAATTATTAAGAAAATAAACTCATATATATACATTTTTTTTTTTTGTTTAGCATGATGCTCCCATAAAAACAGTTCATTGGATCAAAGCCCCAAGTTATTCTTGTGTCATGACTGGCAGTTGGGATAAAACATTAAAAGTAAGTTCATTATTTTCTTCTTTTTAACCAACCGAATTGATTTGCAGTTAAATCCACAAAAATAAAACCATTTTAACAAATTCTCCAAACGTTTTAATTTTCTTGAATAAGCCATTGTTGAAATCTTTATTAAACAAGAATTAGGATTGATTTCATCCTCTACCTGATTATTTCTTAATTTCTTAGCTCTTCTGAACACTACAAAATCTCTAATTCATTTTTTGATATGTCTATCATAGTCAAAAATCCTATCGGCAATGCTATTATGTACTTATAAAGAGATAGGCTTTGATAATCTAGTAGGCTTGCCTTTCTTGGTTGTTCACTTCTCATTGAATATATGATACTATAGGGTGTCCAAAAAGTTACTGTGCACTATGGGTATATAGACATCTAAATAAACTAATAAACACTAAATTTTATTATAAAACATTTTGACAATACAATTTTTACACTTAAAAAGGTTTTAGTTATTTATAGTTTCACACCTTATCTTAAAAAATGTTAGAAATTTCCTCCATTGGCATTAAGACATTAGTTTCTATTGCACAGCAACTTTTGGATACCCTGCAACTTTTTGGATACCCTGTACAAATATTCTATATTTTCTTGAAGAATAATAGTTTTTACAATATATTGTGTTGTCATCTTTTGAGGTGTCCACTGATTATATTTTAGTGGCGGACTTATTTGGCTATGAGTGATATTAAAGGTAAAAATATTTTATAAACCTCACTTTAATTCAGAGCTTCACTTTAAACTGAATGGAGAATTTCACTTGAGTAAAATACCGAATACATTTGTTTATATAGGCTTATTAATGCCACTTTTATATTTTTGACCCCTAATAAGTAGCCAAACAAAATCCCCAAATGAAAGTTACTTTTAGTCTCATGTCAATAAACAGGATAAATGCTGTAATATACATTATCCCAGTTGTTTGAAAGACAATCAAAAAGAAAAAACAGAAAAACTATTTTAGACTTAACTATTCAAATACTTATCCTAAAATAATTTTTAATTTTTTTTTTTTTTTTTAATTTTTTTTAGTTTTGGGATACAAGAAGTCCAAATCCTATGATGATCATAAATCTACCTGAAAGATGTTACTGTGCAGATGTTGTAAGACATTTTTTCTAAAACTTTGTATTTATTTGAGGAATTGACATCATAATTTATGATTTTAATCATGTTAGTGGTGACATCAGGAACATCTATCCATAAAATTAAAACTAAGATTTAACAAAAATAAAATAAAATTTATTAAATAACTTATTTTTAAGAAAAATCTGAAGATTTTGATTCAATTTTTGGTTATAATAATTTTATACAAAACATTATTTTTGGGGGATATTAAAAAAATAGTTGAAAAAATACCTAAACAACCTACCATGGACATCTTTGATACTTGATTAACCCTTTAAATCCTAAATAACCGATATATCGGCCCTGGTGATTTCAGGTAAAAGAAGACACACACATCGATTTTACAACCTCTACCTTAGGACCCTGACTTAGCTATTGTACCAAGTAGTCACTCAGAGCCATTCTATTAAAGAACCATATGAGGGTCAAAATGTCTGTGAGTCTTTTTTTACCTTTGTTTACTAAGGCCGATATATCGGTTGTTTAGGGTCGAAAGGGTTAAAAAGTATTTATTATTCAGCTATTTTCATAAATCTATTAATAATTATAATGACTAGGACTCTAATAATATGCTTTTATTAAAGATTGTTCTTGTCAGAGATTTTTTGTGATTTTCTATTTCTTATTAGTAGGGCTGTAACAACATACTTTTAATAAAAACTATTTTTGTCATAGCCTTAATAACTAGCGATGTGTATGACAAACATTTAATATTGTCGCAGCCCTAGTAATGATTATAGAAGTACATGATTTGTGAATCATTTTTGTGGGAAAGACTAATTTTTGTAAACAGTAATTAGCAATTGATTCATGTTGATTAAAAAAAATAAATGTATTAAAAATACTTGATTATTTTCACATAAAAATGTAAAAATTTTGTAGAAATATCCAATGGCTGTCGTCGGAACAGCAGGTCGAGGTCTGATCATTTATCAACTTGAGAACCAACCACAAGAATTTCGAAAAATAGATTCTCCTTTGAAATTCCAGGTAAGAAATTAAATACAAATTGTTTGGATTCTAATTATCTTTTTTTCCTCTGGTAATATCCTTACATGATTATTTCTAATCCTTTAATAAGCAATAAAAAAAACTTTACTTTTTTTATTGATATTTAGGGAAAATGTATTTATTTAATAAGGGATGAAAAATTTACCAGTTTAAATGCTGTTATGCAGCTTGATTGATCCATTTCTGCTATCAGGGCTCTACAGATAAGTTGAGATTTGAGAAATATTTTCATTTACCAGCCAAATTCATGAAATTTTATTTCACTCTAATGTGTTATGAATAAAACAATACAGGGCTCTACTGACAAATTTTACTTAAGTTGAGCTTGGATAAATATTTTCATTTAAGTGCCAAATAGAAAAGTTACTAGCCCAATCCATTTAATGTTATTTCACTCTAATGTTATGAATTTAAAATGTAGTTACTGTTTACTTTTTCTTTTGCATAAAAGTTTGGTGAATTACTTTTAGACTTGTTTTAAACAGCCTTGTTAAAAATAGAGTATATTGTTGTATATTTCCTTTATTAAATCTTTTATTGTTTAAATAATTTGACTTTACTGGGTTGATTTTTTAAAAATTCATTTTTCTGTCAAAAGATTAAAAAAAAATTTTAGTTGCCATTTTGAAAAATTACAATGTTGAGCTCTGAGTCTGTATATTTGATTATTGCCAATATTCTTTCATGACTTAAAATTAGCATTAAATGTTGATTCCACTTTTAGGTAATCAGCCCCACAAAAAAAGGAAAATTGTCTACTTTTTGTTGTTGTTAAAAGAGAAAGAAAAGAAAAACCTAACAATCCATGCCTTATAATGGAGGAAGATTTAATTCTAATATAACTTTTGATTATCTTGGATCTTGGGAGATTGATAAAAATCTTTCTTTTTTTTTCCACTTCCAATTTTATTTCCAGGCCTGTATTTGTACTCATTCTTGGAATAGTGACAGTAAAAGTTGCTCCAGATTTATTTTTTCTCCTTTTTTAGATTAGAGAATGAATCACTTTACCATTCAATTGGCTTTAACATTTGTTAATGATCAAAATGGAGAAAAGCAACTTTCAATCAATTCTTGTTATTTCACTTTGCCGATATTTCTGTTTTAGAAAATATCAATTGCAAAATAAACTTCATATAAAATTAGAAAGGCATTTTCTTTTTCTCGTTGCTAAAATTAAAACTTTATAAAAATAAAAATAAATCTTTGTGCCTTTTTTTTTTTTTTTAATTTTTTCGATCTATAAAAGTGAAAATGTATGCATGTGATGTCAAATCGTCTCAACCAAAATCCTCTGCCAATTTTTAGTCTATTCAGTCTCTAATTCAGCTTTTTAACCAGTTTTGAACTGAAATTTAGCTGCTAAGGAGTCAGTTATAAGTTTGGACCATTGTGATCTTGACCAAACTACCAAATTTTGAGTTTAGACTCTTGAAATTTGATATATGGAATCTTCAGATCTGGGGAACATTTTCTAATGTAAAACTAATTTGATTCTTCATACAAATCTTGTTAAAGAGAAATTTAATCTACTTTTTCAGAATCTCCCTTTCTATATTTTTTTATCCGGTTTCCAAACAAGGTTCTGTTTTGGGTTCCAGTATTTTGTATTCATTAAACTTTCCGAACACAAGAACATTGGACTTTGAAACACAGAACTTTGGAAACAAGAAAAAAAAAAATAGAAAGATTCTGAAGATAAAAATTCTGGCCAAATACATTTGAAATCATTTCATGTAAATAATGTAAATCTAGTTATTGATTCTTAATATTTAGTGAAATGACAAGTTTATAAATTTCCTTAAAAGGACTGATACATTGTGAATTTGAATCTTTTTGTTTGTTTTTGTTTTTGTTTTTTTTTGGGGGGGGGTAAACTTTAATCGGAGTTATCTTTTGTTTAACAGCATATCAACTTTTATTGTCTTAACATTAATTCTCAAAAATTAATTTTTATAATTTTCTTTTTATGGGTTGTTAGTTATGTTTTAGGAAAATTGTAAAAGTATGAACAAATTTCTCTTAATACTTCTTGAATTATTAGGCTATGACAATATGCTTATATTAAAGATTATTCTTGCCACAGCACCATTCATTACTTGACCATTTTACCATTTCTTTTAATTCTGTAGTTACTAATAACAACTACAAAATTAAAGAAATGGTAAAATTGCAAAATGGTCAAGTTTGATACAAGAATATTCTTCAATAAAAGCATATTGTCATAACCTTAGTTATATAATGCGAACATATTTCACCATCCTTACACCCCTGCTAGGTTAAATAAACAAGTTAACAGGTTTTTTGTTTTTTTCTAGAATTTCCAAATTGTATGACCATACGGTAATACTATGAGAATTAAGGTTAAAATACTTTTAATTTTAAAAAGGTTTAACTTCAAATCTACATTTGTTTTATTTCAGCATCGATGTGTAAGCATTTTTATGGACAAAAAGACCAACCAACCGACTGGTTTTGCTCTTGGTAGTATTGAAGGTCGAGTTGCCATCCAATATGTTCAACCCACAAATCCAAAGGATAATTTTACTTTTAAATGTCATCGGTCAAATGGAACCACAAATGGAATGCAGGACATTTATGCAGTAAGAGCAACAATTATTTTATATTTTTTATTTCTATTAATTGGCTATGTCTATGGTATGTCTACTTTTACCTTATGTCTTCCAGGCCGATATATTGGCCCTTTAGGGCCTAAAGGGTTAAACCAAAAAATACTAAATTTTAAATTGTTTTGTTGGAATGTTTTCAGTCTAACTACATAGGGTATGACCACAAGATTAGATCAATTTATTATATACTAAGGGAGGTATGAGATCAGCCAGCCAATCACAGACCAGGAAGTGCAAAAACCTCTTTATTTGATTTTCCCAGAAACTACAAATGAATACTTGCCATTAAATTTCTGTTCGTGCTGGAGAAATAACTTTATTTTGCTATGATTGGATTATTAGTTATTAAAATATTACCATTTGGATTCATTTTCTTTTCCCATGCAATTTTAAATTTTTTAATACCTTAGAATAATGACAGATTTCTCTTTTTTTTTTGTGACAAGACACACTACATATTCAAACTTTTATTTTGAATAATTTATGATTTAGTACTAAAAAGAAATTTAATGACATAAATTTAAATACAAGGTAACCAAAAAAAAACGAAACCCTGTGTAAGCTCATTTTTCAATTTTTCTTTTCTAAGGTGTGCTGTTAAGAGAAATATTTTAATGAGGTTAAAAAAAAGAATTTCTTTGAGCAATAATTATCTTTTTTATCCCTTACAATGTTTTTTCAGGTGAATGGTATTGCCTTCCATCCGGTCCATGGAACTCTGTCCACTGTCGGCTCCGATGGCCGATTCAGTTTTTGGGACAAGGATGCCCGCACCAAATTGAAAAACTCTGAACAATTTGATCAGCCTCTCACAAATTGTTGTTTTAATTCTCAAGGAAATATATTTGCCTATTCTTCAAGTTATGACTGGTCAAAGGTAAGTTGGTTTGAGAAATCACCAATTAAAATTCTATTTGTTTTTTATCGCATATCAACCTATTTAGGTCATTTAATGCCAAGATCATTGTATACAAAGAGTGGCATGTCTAATACCAGTCCAACCAAATTTGATCAGATGTTTTATTTAATGCTAAAGATATTCTTTTCATTTCAATTTAAATATTTGATTTGTTAGCCTTGTTTCTGTTAGGATCTAATCTGTGGAAAATGTCTTCTAGATGATTTTCTTGATGTTATTTCATTAGGATATGTTTTACCTTTGTAAGGTTCCTTATATGGTACATAGATTGACCTTTCAGCAGATTGCGATAACAGCATGTCTGATTAGATTTCCTTCCTTCTTGTTTTAACACATGTGTGTGTGTGTGACGTTTTGTTTTTTTTTCCCCCTAGGGTCATGAAGGTTTTGATCCACAGAGAATGAAGCCACATGTATTTTTGCGTTCCTGTTTTGATGAATTGAAACCAAGTTCCAAGAAAAGCTGATAAATTTGAACCAATCGTTAGTTTACATCCAGTTTTCATCTTCATCTTTTGTCTTATGTGAAGACTCATTTATGTCTGTAGGAAAATAAGTTTAGTGGCTTCTATTTCTAGGTGAACATTTTATATCTTGACCAACCATTTAAAAAAAAAAAAAAATTCAAGAAAAACTTTCATTTGCTTTTTATTTTTTTCAAAAGAAAAATTCTGTTAAATGTCAAAATCTCATTTGTACTGTTCTATTTTTCTTTAATAAATTTAATACAATGACATTTTTTCTATAATCTTTGTTATATTGGTAAAACAAACTGATTGCTGGAAAAAGTAAACCTGCAAGAATGTATTGAATAAGTCTACTAAATCTTATTTTTTTTAATTTCTTTGTAAAAAAAAAATTAATTTTAGCCTTTAAAAGCAATTCCTGGTTGACCTTTTGTGTTGGTTTGGACTTTAAAAAGTGAACCAGCCAATGATTGGCTTGTTTGTAATTCAGCTTCACTTACGCCAACAGTCGAAGAAGTCACATACAATTCACTGAGATTTGCTCCTCCAAAGCAACAAGATGTCATGTTGGTTACTGGAAATTTAATGCTTTCCAGAATTTTCCCTGTTAGAAACATTAAAAAAAAAAAATATAATTCTTTGCAAAATGCTGTCTATAAAAGAATTCATTCTCTTAGATTAACTAAATTAAATTTGATGAATTTTGTAGACTGTATGGTTACAAAGAATAAAACAGTAACAAAAATTGAAAGATAAAAAATATTGATTCAAATGATTTTAACAAATATGAAAATTAGTTTCTGCAAAGAGATGAGGCATGAAATATCACTTGCATGTATTATGACATTTTCTAAATTCTGGTAAAATCTCGTCTTGTAAGAAATTTCTCTTCATCACAGATCCTAAATAAAGTTTTTCAGGTTTCTACACAATCTTGTATTTACTCCCATAGATGTTGAATAAATACCTAAGTTTACTATAAGAACATTTCTAGGATATTAAAACTACTACAAGTGTATATTATACAAACTTATAAAATAGACATTAATTTCATTTTATGAAAAAATGATAAAGAAAGATTGTTTACATGCATTGATTGTCACTCTGAAAATTAAAGAGTTAAAAAAACATCACATATTGGTTTTATTATTATTTTGTTTCTGATGATCTATCGACTGTATTTCTTTTATCTGCCTTTCATCATCAAAACTCAGGAATAAAGAAATTGGATTTGATAAAATTTAATTGGAAATGAACTTGGAAAAAAAAGTTATGAAATTATTTTTAAGCAGCATATTCACAAGTTTCTTATGTGTCTAAAGAAAATGCTGCTAGCAATATTTTTGAGTTTCTGTTATTCTATTATACTCACATTCCTTCCAGTAAAAGTTGAAATAGTGTAGCTATTGTACTGAGAAAACAGCCGATCAACATAAGATGAGTATATGATAAAAATAAAAAACACTTTCCTCGCATTAAATCATAATCTTTTGGATCCTAAAAGCGAAAGAAAGACAGTGATATTTTGTCCCTCTAATAGAACACTTCCTAAAAAGCAACCTTCAAGATTTGTATTGTTATAGACTTAAACCTTTGAGTAGTCATTACTTTAAAAGGTTTAAGGATTGTGTCTATAACAATATTTGAAAGTTGCTTTTTTAAAATCATCATTGAAGTCTGAAAATAAGCAAAAAACACTAAAAGAAAGTCAAAAAAAACTTTGCTCCTCACCCACCAGACTTCCCTCTTTAAAAAAAAAAAAAAATCTCACCCGTTTCTGGATCGATTTGAAATATTCTGCTGCTGAAGTAACAAGCCAACCAAATTTTGTCATTCAAATCAATTGTCATTCCATCTGGAACTCCAAATTCCTCCATTGATTTTTCTGTAAAGTCAATCACAATTTGTTCATTGGCTAAAAATGAAAAGAGAGCAAAACAAAAACATTTCAATTGAGTTGGTCTTTTTTTTTTCATTGAATTAAAATACTTAGAATGGGGCAAGTTAAATAATCAAAGTTCGAGAATATGGGTAAAGGAATAAATCCAATATCAAAGTCCGACAATGTAGGTAATAGTAAGTTATCTAACTAGTAAATCCAAGATAGTCAAATAAATAAGTCACAGCAGTGGCAACCTAGTTCAGAGTTAGTTTGACTTGGGTTTTTGTAGACGTTATTGGATTAGTTCTGCTTTCTGATTGGCTGATATTACAGCCCCCCTGTATAATATCAAATGGACAAATCCTTACGATAATACACTAATAAGGGGAGGGAGGAGGAAAAAGAAAAAAAGGTCTCATTAAACCAAAAATAATTTAACATGCACAGTATGTTTTTGGATAATCAGTCTAAGAAAAGCTTGTGTCTAAAAAGATTTTTTAAAAGATTGAAATGACTTCAAATATAAGAAACTTGAAAATAAAGTTAAAACAAAAATAGGATTCAAACTTACATAAATTGCCAGAAGACAAATCAAAATTATATGCAAAAACCTTGCGTGGAATTGAATGTGTATAAAACATGGTTTTATTATCTGTTGTCCAGGTTAATCCGTTTGAAATGTTCACTTTATTTTTCTTGATCTGCAATTCTTGATCTTTGTCCAACATATACAAATGACCGACTTCCATCTCCGGTTCACCTGGACGCTTTTCAAAACCCATTGTGCCTACGTTCAAAACAAAAATAAAAATCATTTTTTGAAAAATAGAAACGACAGAAAAAGACAATAAAATTAACATTAAATTCTATTTTTATAAAAAAAATTTTTTAAATAAAGGAAAGAAATAATTGAGAACTTTTTTTTTAGGTTGTCCCAAAAGTTAGTAAATACAAGGAAGCGTGTCAAAAATTAACAAAAGGTCATCCTCTGGTATTATAAAGTTATTCATATTATTCTTCCTGAAGAAGACCGAAGGTTAATTTGGTGGAAACTAAATAAAAATGAGGACAATAATCGAAATAATACTTAAGATTGATTCTACCTCATCTTAAGGATTTCGGAAAATAAAACTGAATTCTTATTCAATAGAACTATTTTTCTTTTTCTTTTTTTTTCTTTTTGGTGATGAGTGTTGAATTAAAATTGATTTTTCAGTATTTCATAATCCAATCTTATCTCAAACTATTTTTGCATGAAAATTTGAATGCAATTTAGAAGACAATTTTTAAATTATTTTATGAAAAATTGGTTAAAAAGACAAAATAAATTTGCAGTATTTTATCAACATTCAACTGTTCTAAGTAGATTAATTTTCTTATTAAGAAACAAATAGAGTCAGTCGATGTGGCCCAGTGGATAGGCATTCAGACTTTGGAATCATAGTAAGAAAGTTTGAATCTAAAGCTATTCCATCAACGTTGACATGTCGACTAATACCTTTGGGAAAGGTATGAACCCCTATCTTGCCTCCAGATATGAATTACATAGTGCAACTTGTTTTATTAAAAAAAAAAAAACTGTGTATAAAAAATGTTTACCAAAAGTAATGACCTAAAAAGGTGAATATTATATTTACTTGGTAAGTAGCAAGCCAAGTTTGACACAAGGCCATTTTTACGTGCTCTTACCTGGACTTTTTACATTCAGTGTTACCCTTCACCTAGATGAGCTGCTCTCCCAAGTTAACGAGCCCCATCTGCCCGAGGCAGCTAAAGGT
>JAUZSX010057446.1:0-36407 GCA_034780655.1 Idiosepius hallami
TATTAGTTAATTGTAGACACGGAGTCAACGGGGGTCGACAACTGCCAGTTTCATGCTGTGCGTTCTTCAGGTCGAAAGATATATATATATATCTCCTTCCATCTTTTAATTTATGATGAACAAATTTGTATTATATTTGTTGGGCTTACACCCATTTTTAAGTGCCCAAAAATTGTAAATTTTGCATTGAATTGAAATAATCAAAAAAAAATGTCCAGAATTTTAGTTTGGTACACATGATAATCTGAAGCAAAAAGAATGATGATTGTCTAGTCAGAGAATTATTTGATATTGGACCACTGGTGTCCAATCCAAGAAGAGATTCATTGATACAATGTAAAAAAATCAATGATTGGAGTGGAGGCTTTAAAAGAATAGAAATTTTTGTAATAAAAGAAAATGTTAATTTTAGCAATTTCATTGAGTTATCAATTGAACCTTTGGCTATAAGTGTAGTCTATATGAGTAGTCTATATGTATGAGCATTAACATTAACAAAACTTTTCTATTTTTGTGTTGATTTCTGTTTCTGGTTAACTGTGTTTCCTATCACTTTTAGAAGGAAGTATTTATTCAACTTTTAATATTATTTTTATCTAAAGATAACAGCAAAGTCTATACAATTTTACCGAATATTTTTGTTCAGATTAAACACATTTTTATCACTTTTTCTCTTTAACTTTTATCCATTTATTTATTTATTTGTTCTTGTATTATGATTATTTATTTTTAAAAGAAAGTCTATGTTTAACTTGTATCATAAGCCTAAAAAAGATAATGGTCTTAATCTTGTATCAGTGAAGGTTTTAGATCCAATTTGATTTGTTTGGAAGCAACAAAAGCCAGATGAATAAAAGATTTTTTTTCCTAAAGGGGAGTGTGGTGGAGCCTGAGTGCATATTGGTTGACTGGAAACTGTATCCTCTCTCTCTCTTTCTTTCTCTCTCTCTCTCTAAATAGTTTTCTTAGGGTGGAGCAGGGGGTGTCCTTTGTGAATCTATTAAGCCACTGATCCTGTCTGTTAAATCTGTGTTCATTGAATATGCATCGCAGTTTTGCATCACATAAAACATCGATGACTACAACAATGACGACAAGTCAATGTGTTTCTTGATAAAAACACCGATAGGATAAAACCACGATGGGATTATTATGAGGCTGCTTATCAAACTCTCTCTTCCCACTCCCTACCTATTATTTTGTTTGTTGGTCTATCACAGTGGCTGAGATAAAAATGGATCTTGGTTTGGGTTAATAAGCAATTTCTATCTTGTTTGTCTATCTTCCCGTCATTCTTGACTCTCTCTCTCTCTCTCTCTCTCTCTCTCTCTCTCTCTAATACCCTCTTCCAATAGTTTGGACTTGCTATATAATTTTTTTATCTCCAACTTTATTATGCAGGCTTCTTCTTACCACCAGATCAAAGCTTGAAAGAAAATTTAAAAAATTTTTTTTTTTTCCAATTTCTCAATATTTTGAGGGTTTTTTTTTCTCAACATCTTTTTTTTCTTTTTTTTTTTCTTGACATACATTTATCTTTTTCTTTTTATTTTAACATTTATCTTTCTCTTTCTTTCTCACAACATATACTTCTATATCTCTTGATTTGTGTCTTTCTTTATCTCGATTTGTGTCTCTCATTTTCTCAATTTTTGTGTCTCCATTTTTCTTAACTTCTTGTCTGAGTCTTGTACAAAACTTAGGTTCAGTAAATCTCTCAAAAAGTTTAAAGTTTTTCTCATTGATTGTTATCCTCATTTTAATTATTAACCAATTCCTTCTTTCTTGCAATATCTTCTCAGTTTCATTTCTTAACAAAATAAATGCTAAAACTAATAACTACTCTTATATAAAAAAAAACAAACTAGATAAAATCTACTAATAGACTTTAGGCTTGTTTCCTAGATGATATTTCTTTAGTTTTGTATAATTGAAATCTTGTGTTCATTTTGAGATAAATGCAAATAACCCCCTCTTTTTTTTTAATGTTTTCCCCAGCTGCATCACCATGCAAGCAATTTGCAACCTGTTAGTTTTCAGATATATAAACAAGGGCCTCCAATATGTCTACCTTTAAATTCTATGTGAATATGAGATTTTAACTTACAAAATTCAACTTTTTTTTTTCTGAGTTTTTATTTTCTCTGTTGGACCTTTGATATTTTCCATGTAGATTTGGCTATAAGGAATCACTTCTCCATTTTATTCTTACTCTAAACGTTTTGATCAGATTGGATAGGAAATGTCTTCTTTCACAGTTATTGCAGGTCTATAGGACTGTGTTGTGTTTGAGCATTTCAGAAAGGCTGGAAGAATTCTTTTAGTTAGCTCCTATTGATTAATTACTTTTTAACTATTGTAACATTATCAGACAGTAGGGGCCATCATGATCTTTGATAATGATGTATGGATGGATGGAATTTGAACAGTGTGTTGAATGATTATGAGTAAAAAAGAAAACAATTTTTGGATTTAATGGTTTTCTCTTTACTTGGTTTTGTTTTGTATTAACAATTCGTTTGGAAATTTATAATTTTGTTGACAGCATACCAACTAATGGCAAACCCTCTTTTTTTCTTGAAATGGTTGATATTAGGTTGGTTTTTAAAAATTAAAGAAAAGACTGATAGGTACTATTATTAATAAGTTTTGTGAATAAACAAGAATAGATGTTCTTATTTAAAATATTTCTTAATTATATAATAAATATTACTTTTTTATTCATTGAAATCTGTATTGTTCTTATCTTTAAATAACCACCAATGGAATCAAGTTTTTTTTTTCTACAAAACTAAAAGTTATTTTAATTATGTAATATAAATTTTATCTGTTAATAATTTAAATGAGATTTGTTTTTATTGGGGTTTTCCTCTTATTTAAATATAATTCTAATGTGGTCTGTTATTATTATTATTATTATTATTATTATTATTATTATTGTACATTTAGTATGGTAAATTTTTCACACCTATGCTCTGAAATCTGTTGTACCCATTTCAGTTTGATTTCATGTATTTTCTTTTTCTATTTTTTTCTAGGTGACAAACCATTGCCTATTCACTGTATTGTTGAGCAGATGACAGGAGCTCCGACATTTGATACAAGCAGTCCTGGTCATACGACTGTAGATATGGACAGCTATGCCATTCTCCCTGGTAGTACCTCAATGAGTGAGTTAGTGAGAGCTGCCCTTGTAAAATTAGGATACAGTCCAGCTGAGGCTCTTGGGGCAAAAGGTAATAAAAAGAAACCCAACATACAATCACCAAAAAAAATAAATAAAAATAATGTTCAATTTAATCTTTTAAAAAACGTAATCAATGACATGTTTTGGAAGTCTATATATCCATTTTTGCAAACTTGTTTTCACAACAATTCATCCTATTAATCCTCCAGTCTTCTTCAGATGTATTTTACATCAACATGAAAATTAATTCCAATTTAGAAACTTTACAGGAGTAGTAGGGTACTCCCAAGCCCCTATTGGTATCCAATCTGTGAGAAGGAAAACTCTAAAGATCAAACCTGTGTGTCTAGTATAGACCAATTGTCTCATTTCATGTGCCATAGGAAAATTTTATCACATTTGAAAAGTGGATTAAGTGTAGTGCAAGCTCTATTTACTATAAAATCGCGCACAGGTTCCTGCTAGACCTCTTTTTCATGTTTTCTTGCAAATATACGTTTTGGTGACGCATACATTTGTATATTTATGTAAATTATTGAGCCCAAAGATTAACCTTAAAAAGACAGTCATCATGTATAAATGCAGTCCTCAAATCATCCTACAAGGAACCGACTATTTTAGTTGTAAGAACTTAATTAGATAAACTGCACTCTTTGGCAGTATTCTGTTGGAAGGATACAGCCTTCACAGAAGAATCTCTTCAAAAAAGCTTCTTAATCTTTTTCAACTCTTGGAAAAACTTTTATGGTTCTAGAATGGTTTCAAATTACATTTGAAAATAATTGTGTATAAAGTATATATTTTGACAGCCCTCCTCTCTGCAAGTGAAACATGGGCACTCTATAAACATAGCTTAAAACTTTTTGAGGGCTTGCAACAATGCCTGAAACAGATACTTCATATTAAATTGTCGCAGTTTGGCTGAACTGAAGAGTCACCTGCAAATACATAAAATTTCAGAGGAAATTGAGGGAAAAGAGGGAGAAGACATTAAATAAAGGAGTCGGTCATGCTTAAAACCGAGATGACAGTCCTATAAAGATAGATTGATAGATTTATTTTTTCAAAAACTATAACAAATTAAAGGCATTTCTTTGTTTTAATTCAAAAGTCTAAAAATGTCCTCTTTGATTTTTTTTCATTATTTTATTTACAATTTAAATCTAATTACATTCAAGGAAAAGTTTGCTGAGTGACTTTTTTGTAAAATCATGTAAACTATTTTTTTCCTTTCACTTTTTTTTTTCCAATTTCCTTTTAACCTTGTGTGATTTCTTAGCATTTTTTTCTCAGTCTTTTCTACTTACCCATGTGAAAGTTCTTACATTTCTTATAAAATGAAAAAGACTTTACCATTTACATAGAAGAATATGTATTAAGTATAATTTTAACCGTTAAGAATTGAATTCTGTTTATTTATTTATTTATTTTTTTCTCAAGATTATTTAGTAGATTATATAAAGAGGTATATCACTAGTTGGTAAAAATATGCCATAAAAATAAGCAATTTAGTTTCAGTGTAGATTTGGGGTTTTGGTGCGATAGGTGAGGCCTTTGACCTTTCTACGAGTGACACGTCTGAGTTTGGCTGGTATAGCTTAGTTTATATTTAAGGAATAGATGTGGATTTGTTTATATTAGGTTTTGTTTATAGTTAATCTTCGAAAACCAGAAAATTAAATTTCAGAGATTAAATTTTTAATTTATATATTAAGTAAACCAGGAAATATTTTTGAAAACGGTTATGTGTAATTTACCTTTGAATTATTATGCAAATTTGATATATTTGATGCTGTCTGATGCGTGTCGCTTATTCAATTTGATATTTCTTAGTTTGATTCAATAGAATTGTTATTTTATTATTTTATTTTGAATTCTAAAAAGAAAAAATTTCATTTTTGTTTTTGTTTTTTTGTTATTTCTTAAGGAGTTATCCAGCTGAAGAACTGGAAAGCGTTGCCTTTTGAAACTATAACAGATAATCTGCAATCAACAATTGGTTATATCCTGGGAGATTTGACTTCTGTTGCTGTTCTTCGTATAAGATTATCCAGGTAGGATAAATCTACTGTAATAATTTTTGTTGTTCTTTAAAAGGATGGAAAAAGTACTGCAGATTTATTTACAAAATGCCAACATATAAAAATATTAATAACTAACCAAAATAAATTTGAAATAGAAAAAAATATATAATAATTTGTTTTATTTTGATAAAAATAAGAAGCTTTGTATTGTTTAATTGATATTCATTTTTTTATTTTTCTCCTGAAAAAAATAAATTCTGTATTGAAGTGACTAAAGAGACAAATTCATTTATTTTCTATTGCTTTCAAAGAAAAAAACCTAAGCAGTTTTATTATTTGAAAAAATGAATAATTCATATTTATGAAGATTGTTTTAACTGAAAAGTATATCAAATGCAAGTTTTTCACATGTTTCTTTAAATACCACATTTTAAAATTCTCTTAAATATAAATATTTTTATTTAATGAATCCAGGAACTTATTTTGGATATGTTTCATTAATAAATATTCAAGAAAAATCCAGATAAAAATTCAAAATGTTAGAAAGACAAAGGTAATTTAAGAGATGGAAATAGTATTCCTACCAAGTAAAAGTGCCTAGCTTGGTTTAGTTAGATATAGACAGTATAAAATTATAGCTAGATCTATAGACAGTATATACATAGCACAATTTTGTTTCCTGGCACTTACATGGGAGGATTAATAATGTAACTCAATCAAAGATGCTAATTTAAATTGAAATGCCATTATTCATTATTATTTTGTTTGTTTTCATTATTATACTCAATTTTTTTTTTTCAATTCCTTTGATTATAAATTAATCCTTTTGGTGATTTTGAAAACAATTTTTTTTTTCCATTTTTAAAAAATCTGATGAAATTTTTTTTTTAATACTTTTCAAAATCCATATATCTAGGTTAACTTGTATCTCCCAACTCAGAAGAATTTATCTGTATACACATATCAGCTTAAATGAAAATTGTTTAATTTGTAGTTTGTTATTGATTATTTTTTATTGCATCAACTTTTTTCCTTCCTTTTTCTTTATTTTTTATTTTTTGTCCTTTAAGAAAAACACATTATTTTAATTAATATTTCCATTTTAAATAGACTAGATACATAAAAACTATATTTGCAGTCCTGCATATGTCATGCCTTGATAATATTCAAATATTAACCATATTATTTTTTTCTTTCTTTTTCTTCAATTTCGATAATTGAATGTTTTTGTGCAACTTTCTAAAACCTAAGCATTTTTGTTTTGTTTTTGTACATCATTTACTAAATTATTAAAAAGGATTTTACTTAAGTTCTTTTTTAATTATTTTTGGCCAATAAAGAAAAATAATCAAAATAAAATCTTGCATTGCTATAAGCAAACGTTATTTCTTACTCACTCCCTTTCTTTCTCTATTCTTCTTTCCTTTTTATATTTTTTGTTAGCATTTTTTCATAAATTCAAATCATTTACTTGTACAATGCATTAATTCTAGATTTGTCAATAACTAAAATAAATAGCATTGGTTATAGCTTAAAAATCTGAATTTAATTGCCTTATATATTTCATGTATAATATGATACTGAGAAAAAATAGAAATATTTCTACGTATTCTCAATATTGGGCACTTTTCCACAGTAGATTAAGAAAATAATGTCCTTAATTAGATTTACTAAATCATGAAATAATTTTTAACCATGGCTTAATGATTATTACATTAATCATTTATAATGTTTTAGGTGTTACCAAAGTTCAGAGAAAACTCAGTACATGCATGGCCTTTTTTTATTTAAGTACTCCATATTATATATGTGTGTGTGTGAATAAGATATTTGTTCAAATTTTTATATTCCATTCAACATTAAAAGATTAGCTTATATTTTGACTTAAAGAACTTAAAAAAAGAATCTAGCAGTATTAATTTGCTTGATTTATCAAGCAAATTAATATTTTCATTTCTTACAAACTATTTAAATGACTAATTTTCACTCTTCTGAAGGTTTACTATTAATTGCATTTTATATATTCATAATGTGATACATTTCTTATAATAAGCTGCAACAGTGTTTTTTTCTCATACCTTATATCCAATTCATCAAAACAATCATTTCATTATGAGCTAATCCAATATGTCAGCCTATTTTGTCCTTATACATCTCACCTTATTCTGCATATATATCTACCCTTTACATCCTTATCTTTTTTTAATGTCAATGAAAATACCTTCTGTTCTCTCATTCATGTGATCCTCAACATAATCCTTAATCCTTCCTGGTTACGCTTAGTGATTCTAGAATAAAACATACTTGAATATACCAACTGCCTTGATTTCTTTCTTTATTATCATCAAATTCTCTTTTTTTCAGTAATTCCAAGCATAATTCTTTTTTCTTCTCTTTTATTCCCATTGAAAATTACTTAAAACTAATTATTGATCATGTCATAAAATTCTATTTGACGGTAAGAAAATAATAAACTAATAATGATTGTCATTATGATAGTTAGTAGTTAGGAATAATAGTAACTCAGTGTTATTGTTTATTTTCAGTCTCATTATAATCATCATTACTCTCCTACTATCTCAATTTTTTTTTCTAAAGTAATCAATGAATCTTTGAATAACCTCACATACTGATTTTGTTTCTATCTTTCTCCAATCTGACATAGATTAGCCTAGAAATAGAGAGAACATATAATCTGTGATTCTCTGAGGAATCCTTCTGGTTTTTGGTAAATCTCTTGATTGTGATGTACCTCGATTCCTAAAATGTTCACCAATCTCCCCCAAAGAAGATGAGATAACATCTTGTAATCCACTATCCCCCTTTCAACTTCAATCTTAATAATAACTGTGCAATCCATGAACATCTAGGATTTTCCAATAATTCTTTCTTCTATATTTCATTACATATTATTGACATAGGAGGGATTTGAAACCTTTATGCTACTAATAAAGATTATCATTCAGGATATTTTATTCTTACTATTCTTTGGTAAAACAAAATCTTTTATTGTGAGGAATTCTTTCATCTATATGTTACAGAAGATTATGAAAACTATACAAGTATATTAATAAAAAGGTTAACACAGTTGAAAACTTTTCAACTGCCTAAAAGATTACTATTAAATTACAAATTAATTCAATTTTAAAATCTTTGAGTAAAATTATCAAGTTACTTTGAATGTACATGATTTAATTGAGACTTACAGAAGTTGATGGTGTACTGCTCAATATTCTGAATAGATTTAAGAATGAAATATTTCAAAAATAAATTTTCATATTCACTTTTATTGGTGGTTGGTGTAGTGTTATGAGAAAAAAAAATTATTCTCAATATCACAAAATTCAGTACCATTACCAAGAGATTATACAGTCCCAAATGCTTTTCTAACCAAAACCACAAGTTTATAATTGAAAACAAATATTTTTGTCTCTTTTACTCAAGGGAACACACACAAAATGTTTTTTTTTATCTTTTTTCTCCTAAATTTATAATTTTTTCTTTAATTATTTAAGGGAGATGAAGAATAAAAATAATTATGTGTGTGTGTGTGCATGTATATTTAAATGACAAAATTCTAAAAATCCCAGTTAAAATAGAACTTCTTTGAAATCTTTTTCTTCCATTTCAAATTTCTCTCTCTCTCTTCCTCTCTCTCTTTCTCTCTCTCTCACGCATGAAAATAGAAAAATTTCTATAGGCAAATTATAAAGGCTGTATTTCAGGAGCAAAATTCAAATCCATTTTTCTTTCTTACTATAAAAAATTAAAAAAATATCATAGAAGAGAAAAACATTTTTTTTTCATATCATTTGCTTCTTTGTTAAAATATTACAAAGATCTTTAACAAACATATTTTTGAAGAAGTGCAAAATCCTTTTTTCTCTTCCTAATTTAAGTTCAAAAAGCTTTTTCTATTTTTTTTTTTTCTTAATTTTAAAAACCGTAGAATTGAAATAAATTTTCTTCCTTGTACATAAAATACGAATTAACAGCTTTTTGATTTTTCCTGTCGTTGATTAGTAAAGAATTTAATTGAGAAACGTGTGATTTGTTGGTTTTTTTTTTATCTTTCTCCCTTTCTTTCAAACTTCTTTCTCATGTGTTTTTTTGTTTTTTTTTACCGATCGACCGTTTTTCTTTACTTTTTTGTAGTTATTTTATATTATTTTCTCTCCCTTTTTTATGTGTTTAAAGTTGTCTCAAGTTTTGAAACTTGTCCAATTATCTTTTTATCATTTTTATAAAAGAAAAATATTTTCTCCTTTTTTACTTAGAAAAGGGTTAGTTTTAGGAATGAAGAAACACTCTAAAAAGCAATAAATCTGAAATTAATGAAGTTAAAGGCTTTACATCTTAATTATTATCAGTACTTGAGGTTTTATGTTGATTGGTTCTATTTACTTTTCTGGGCATTGCAATGTTAAAAAGATTCTTATTTTCTATTTCTTTATTTAATGAATCTAGTTTTTAAATTAATATCTTTAAATATAAAATAGGTTTTGATGATCAGTATTCACCTTTGTTTCCTTCTGTAATGATATTCTTGTGTATGTATGTATATATACAAGAAAGATAAAAAAATAAATTCTGACAATCCACAACAATCATTAATTTTGATTTATATATAGTACAGGCGTCTTCAGGATTATAACTAATTTTAGTGTTTTACTAGAAATACAATATTGCTGATGAATTGCAATAATGTAGAACATTTAGAGTAATATAATGTCATTATGAATTTTGAATTTGGCATAGTATTAGGCAATGCCAGGATCATCTTGCTGTTTTTCTATAAAAAAAAGAATTATTAAAACAAAGTATTATATCCATACACACCCATATACACACATATATATATATATATATATATATATATTTATATATATATTTATTTATATATTTGATCATAGACATTACACTTGGTATCATTAATATTAATTCTTTGTGCTTTAGAATAATGGATTTATTCCTCCATTACAATTGTATAGTGAAACCAAATTGTGAAAAGTTAATTTTTTCCACAAACATTTGAGGTCTTTTCTTTTGCATCCATCAATTTAATTAAGGCCTTTAAAATGCTTCTTGATTTTGCTTTGGCTGCTGTTTTTATTGGTGCTAGGAATGGCTACAATTGGATTAGTTCTGGACAATGAATTGTTGTGGATAAAGAGGGTTTTTTTTTCTGATTTCCTCTTTATTCCAGGTCTTATTTCATTATCTTGTTTCTTATTTTCTTTTTTATTATTATTAGGAATAGTGGAACAGCTATGTCTAGGATGAGGATTTTCTTTTTTCGATTTAATTTATTTTTGTCTTTGTGAAATGTATTTGGTTCATTTTTAATTTGTATTTTATTCTTTTTTTTCTACATATAAAGATGTAGTTTTTAGAAAATCTGCATTAATTGATTGAATTCTTAGCATTTATGCATGTGCAACATGCAGAACTTTAGAAAAAATTGGAATTTATAGATGATCAATATATTTTTCAAAGATAATATATATATATATACTTTTGTCAGAGAAAGGATTTATATCAAGTAGTATTATTTTATGAAGTATATTGAAATATTTTGTGGCATTAGAAATAATTTCTATGAAATAAACAAATTTATTTGTTTTCATATGTATGAAAAATGACAAAAGTCTTTGACAACTATTTTATTCCATATATCCAATGCTTGATATCTTTTCAATATAAACTTTGTTGATTATATAAATTTTGCACTTAATTTGTTACATTGAAAATTATAGATTTATATTTATTTATTTAATTTTATCTATTTAATATACATATATATATATATTGATAATCATTGGCATTCTCATTCTCTTTATATTAATCATATGAGTTTTTCAAATAGCTTACTTAACATTTGAATTCAAACCACTTATAGATATTCTAAATTTTATTAAGAATAGAAATGCTATTTAAATAATATAATAGAACAAAAATGAAAAATAGAAATTTAAAGAATTTGCTCTTGTACTTGTATAAAATTTTTACTAGTAGTTTCATAAATAGTTTGTCATATAGGCTCACTTTTATTTAGAATTTTATCCTTTTTGCAAGCTTTAAAACTCATTTCCATATTGTACTTTTATTCTCACTATTGTAATAAAATAAACTTTCAATATTCTTTCTGCATATATTCAGATAAAATTAGATAATGTATAGATAAAATTAAAACTAAAACTATCAGACTATTCATAAAATTTAAAGAACAATTTCCAGATCACCTGCATTTTATTTTTTTGTAAAATTGCATAAGTGAAGTATGCAGGAAATACACTTGCTATCTCTCATACAAACTCAAATTGATCCTTAGTGACTTTTCAGAAATACCATGGAAAAACATTAAATTGATTTTATTCCATCTAATTATTGTTTTATTTTTTTTATAAACAGTATGAAAAAAGAATTTTGCAAGATATATATTTCATTTTTTTAAATATTTATTTATTTATTGTTAAAATGGTTGATATGGAAATGGAAGCAATGGAAAGTCTTTACTTTATTAGTCGAATCCCTATTGATAACACAAGAGGATAGTAAGAATATCATTTACACCTTTTCTGTCATCATCAGCATAAAGGCATCTATCCATACCCTCATTAACAATATCATTTTAAATATTATCATCATCATCAATATTCTTTCCTCAATCTGCAATATTACTATTATTACAATTAAAACCACCATTGTCATTATTAATATACTGGGAGTGTGAGTTATTAATTTTTCGTTTTTCAGTAACATCACTATCATCACCCTTGTGATATTATTGTTTTTATTATCATCATAAATTCATGAAAACATGAGCCATCATTTAAATAACTTTTATAATCTTCAGTTAACTTTGATGATAATATCCTCATTTATATTTTATTAGCTTGATACTGTCATCACCACTATCAGCATCAATATCTGATTATTTTGTCATCATCATCATCTGGTCTCAATTGATTTTTAATTGTTAATGAATCCTCACATTTTGAGATATTAGCAACTTTCAAAATTAATTTCTAATGTTCTCCTCTTTTCTTCTTCTATGTCTACATACAATTTTTCCCCATTTCACTTGGCACCTTCTTTGTCAAAATTTATATAAAATTATTTATTTTCTTAAAAAGCTTACATCTAACTTTTATTGGATTGATACATTTAAGCCCCTCAACAGACACACACACACACACTCACAACACGCCTTTCTTTAGGTTTGGTACCATTCACCCCCTCCCTAATTAGCTATGTATGCTTTTACTTCATCAGAGACTAAAACTTTCTTTTCTACAGTCTTCTCTTCTTTACTCCACATCTGGCTCACTGCAATTAAATAAAGAATATTTCTCCATTTCATATTAATTGAATCCACTATTCTAATACACAAGTGGATTTGCTTTTCTTTCCCCACTTTCTTCAGTGGCTATTATTGTTTCACACCTTGTGCAAACATTAGACGTTTTGTCAACAACATTGTTTTCTCTCTTACCTTACACCTTACTTTCATTTCCCTAAAGTATTGCTATCATTATAAAAATATTTATTATTGTTATTTGTTATGTTAGCATTAGAAAGAAAATTTTCCATCCTTTTCACTCTGTTGCAATATTATTCTAACTTATCTTTTGAGTATAAGAAATTCAGAATTCTTGCATTATGTGTAAAAGTTTTTAAAGAAAACTTTGAATGAAAATGTTTCTAGTCATTGAAGAAAAAAAAAGAATTGTTTTCGTTATCAGTTTTATTATATTTTTTAGATTTTGTTGCTGAGGCTCATTTTCTTTAAGAAGTTTAATATTTTCTCTGGTTTAGTTTTCTTGAAAGAAGTCTTTCAAATTGCCTGTCCGGTGGTATTTTCAATGAATTTGCTTGAACTTTCATGTAAACATGTTAGATTGTTTGAGATACTTTGTATATTTCAGGAGGTATGAGTGGGTAATGTATGCATGTCCTAATCTAAATCTGTTTAATTCAATATCCAGTACTTAACAAAATAAATATTTAGTCCAATGGTTCTTTGCATTTTATAAATAAGCTAAAATAATTGATGGACTTAATCAGTATTTGACAATGACCAATCAATAAAACTAATTCTTTGTACTTTGAATAAAATCTTATATTATATATTGTAAGGGTTTCAGCACTTTTCCTTATTCTTATAATCTTTTCAACCTTCATTTCTTTAGTTTTTGATTGACAAATATCTGCTCTTGTGTGTTGCTTATTATTTTAATAACATTTAATCATCTGTCATCATTGTTGCTTTCTACCATTTCTGACTTTCCATTCTTTTAGCCAACCCAAATTCAATTCCACGGATGATGTAAAGGACAAGCTTCTGCAACTCCTCATTAGTCAGTCACACGGGATGCTGCTAAATTCAGGGTGCCCCATTGAAAAGGTAGGAAAACTATACAAATTTTTTTTTTTCTTGATTTTTTTCTTTTAAAACTTCATTATTTATATGTTTTGTATTGTACCTATGTTCACTAAAATCAAAACTGTTTCAAGTTATTACTTACATATTTCTGCTAATCGTCTTCATCTATCAAGATGTAAATATCAAACATATTTCTAAAATAAGAAATGATTTATCTTTCAGTTCCTTTTCATTTGCTAACATTGTTTATATTAATTTCGTTAGACTTGATTTTAGTTTTATTTTACAATATTGAGATATTTTTTTTACTTAAAATATTATTATTGGCATCACCAAGTTGGGGTACCTGGAGCCATGAACCATAGAATGAGTATGAGCTACTTTGATAAAATTATTGAATGTATATTGTGGATACCACCAGACTGGAAATTAGGACTTACGAGAGTCAGTAAGATCTTGGCCATAGTTTCCAATAATCTTCTATAAATATTTCTTTAGCACCAAACCCAACAAAAGGGTTGGAGGCCTTTGTAGTCAAGTTAGATAAGAAAATATTATATGAAAATTAGTTAAATTTTTAATGATCTTCAAGGTTTTACTTGGTTTTCTCTGTCTTTTGCATTAATGAATGAGTCATCTCTTTTTTTTTCTTTTTTTTTTGAAAGCATTGATATTAACATGAGCTTGACTTTTTTTATAAACAGCTTAATATCTTAGTTCATCAATTTGTTAAAACTTAAGATTATGTTATAAGTTTCTAAGTAAAATAAAATTTAGTTTTAAAAAAAGATATTTTAACACTTAATGACATACAACTGTTTATGATTCTATGTAAATTTAACTTTCGCATGCCATCTAGAGCCAAGATTAAGAGATTTTCTTCGTTTTTGTTTTTTTTTTACAAATTACCTTCATATATAATCATTCAAATTCAGTAAGAATATAATATGCATTAAAAGTTTATCTTTTTTTAATCAGATTAACAAATTTGAGATTTCTTAATAGTTCTTTATGAAAGTGATATTTTCACCATGTTAGCATGTTAAAATTCCCTTATTTAGAATAATTTACTAATTGATTATATATTTGTAAGTAAAGAGGATTTTTTTTTTTCATTAAACCTTTTCTAAAGGATTGCTTTTGTATCCATTTCTGCTAGTGCTGTTGCTGCTTAAATTAGTAGAAATTGAGACTGACAAAAGTGATATCCATTAAAACTATTTTTCCAAAACCTAAATCTATAGACGGGATTAAAAATTAAGCAGATTTAACTTATTCATTTTTTTTAAAATCTTATTTTTGATAAAAGCTTTTGTTTTAAATTGATTGCAGAATGAACAAGGCTGCTTGATATAATGACAAGCACAGAGTCTCTAAAATTATTTTGTTCAATTTTGATTTTATTTATTGGATTTGTATCCTTATCTTAATTTTGAATTTATCAGAAATTTTTGGTAGGTTTTTCTATTCATTAATCGTCTTTAGGTATTTTCAATAAATTAGTTGATTTTATTTCCAATCTGAAGCATTTTAGATCTATTGAAAATATAAACTGTCCTATTTTCTTTTTTTTTTAGTTGTTGAGCTATATCATAATTAAAGAAAACTATAAAATAGTATAACTATGTGTAACATGAAATCAGAGAGAAAACCACATTACGGTATTCTTGACTTTCAAACTAAGACTTTAACATGCTACAATTTTACTACCATCCCACTCAATAAGATGTCAGTATTTTTTGCTTAATACTACAGATTTCTTTTGTCCAAATTTGAATATTTGTGATCTAACAAAATAAGTTAAATCAATCTATGGTGTCTTTACTAATTATTCATAAGATTAATTATCAAGACTTTAATAATAATTCTTCAGATTCCAGGAACCAACGGTCATAGTTTTTTAGCTAAATATTGGTCAGCATTTAAAATTAATTTTGATTTTATTAAACTATCAACTGATATGAAATAAACTGACTTGAAACTTGTATAGCTGTTGAAATTGTTTAATCAATGGATTAAGACTGTTTAACTAGCTTAAACAAATATTTATCTGAACTATTTGAATAAAAGTTGATCTCATATAAAGTTCAATCTTTGTTTTTGATTTGACATCTTGTCTGTATGATTCATAAGTAAAATTGTCTTCAGTTTTTTGTCAAAAGTAGGGTGCTCATTATTAAGTAGGTGCTTTATTTTGCTTTACAGTCCTATTTGTTTCATGATCTTGAATGTCACTCATCAAGGGTATGTACTATTTACACAAACCTAAAAGAATTGATTAAATTATGTCTACATAGATAGAAATTTGTTTATGATTAAGAGAAATAATCCTCCCTTTTTTAGGTTTAATTTATAGAAAAAAAGTAATAATACAATTTAAATTTTTAAAATGGATGGAGTTATTCTCCATATTGCCTGACATTTTTATTGAATGTTTAAATCTAATTTCATTTGAACAGAGAAAAAATCAGTATTAGACTTGTATTCTTAATTCTGAAGAATTTTATTTTATTTTAAAAACTATTAAAAACTTTTAGAGCTCTCTCTAAGATAGAGCATCTTTCATCTATTATTGTTATTTACATACAATCTCCTTTGAGTTCATTACAGAAACTTTTTTTCAAGTGATTTATTAAAAGATTATGAGCAAATATTGAGGTATTTTAAACTTTGAATTATCTATGATAAAAATACTGATTGAAAAATTAATCTTTGCTTCCCCTCTCTCTAAATCTAATAGATTAAATTAATGTCATATTGCTAGAAATTAAAAGCATTAGCATGTATATTCTTGTTTTATTTTGTATTATCCTTAAACATCTATTTTTTCTTTTGAACCTTAAGAGTAAATTCAGGTTGAGCTTTATATCAAGATAAAATCATTAAATTGTAACTACTAGTCAACTGCTTAGTTAACCTAGCAGTTACATTAATCCTTACCATGCTTCATTTAAGATTAGAAAATATACACAAATACAATGTTTATCTAAAGACAATTGAAAAAATAAAAACAAAAATAAATATAAGTTCTGCTGTTTGTTCATTAGGAATTCTAAATTCTTTTGGCGACGTCTTTGTGCATCAGATGATGTTACCAAGAGGAGCTAATTCCATCGACAAGATGATATTTTGTTGAACTGAAAGACAATTAACTATTAATTAAAAAACTCACAAATAATCAAATCAGTCTTTTCAAGGACTGACTTCATTTATAGAATGATGATGATTGTTTAATAATAAAAATCTCTCCAAACTTCATGTGTGTGACTTTGTCTTTATGAGTTTGTGTGTATGTTTCTGTAGAAGTGTGTTTTGCCATCCATATGCATGTACTTCCCTGCATCTGGCATGCATGTATATGTGCATACTTCTCTGTACATGTGTTTTTCAATGTATTTTGGTTGATGTGTCTTACTTTAAATTCATTCTTTTATTTGAATTTGTTTTTATTTGATATTATTAAATAAATAATAAAATTTGTCAAAATCATCAGGCATAGTTTCCTCAGTCGACACTGTTACAGCAATAGAGTATTGGGTTTGGTTCCATTTCCCTCATGTACCTACACAGGCGACATGATCATTCCCAATTGGTGGGAAAAACACTGTTTCATAAAAGGCTGCATTAGGTCCACAGACACATTTCAACTGAATTCAAGTCACAATTAATAATTAATTTGCAATTCATTCAAGTTTGGTAACAATTAACACTTTTGTAATGTTTTGTTTCGAAGTTTCTTTTCTTTTTCTTTTTTCTAATTCTGTCTGTAGGCAAAAGTAGATAATAATAATTATTATTTATAGTTAGCCAAATTCTCTTTTTATGCATACTCTGTTGATTAATTATCCATTAGAGGGTCCAGCATTGACTTAGTGTCTTTCCAATTTCATTCTTGTTTTATCATTTTAAATTTCTCGCATTTTGTAAATTTAAAGAAAAACTTGAGATTACACAAAGGATTTTCTTTTCTCCCTTTTTTTTTTTAAATAATATCAACATTATTTTCCTTCTGGAAAAAATTAATAAAAATTATAATGAAAATAAAAATTAATAATAAATTATAAAAACTAGAATAAGTTTATCATGAATATATCTTGGGTAGGTGTCTGACCAACTAGATATATTTATCTTGGTCATTTCATATATTTGTTGTCAGCCAGAAAAAAAGCTGCTATCATATAAAAGTTGAAAAATTTGAACATTGTTATCCTTCCTGGCAAAAACTTTATAATTGATTTTGAGCCAGTAAAATAGCTATTAAGAGATCAAAACTTAGAATTACACAAAAGCACATATGAATGTAATTTATTTGAATGATAAAGGAAAATACCTTTTTTAGTAAAAAAGAAATCTTGGAATCTATAAAAGTGAAAATGTGTGTGTGTGTGTGTGTGTGTGTGTGTGAGGTTAAGTAGTCTCTAGAAAACTAGCTTTTTATCTGAATGACATATCTTTCTGTTAAATAAATGAATTTAATATTTTTTTAATTGGGATTAAACAAAAATATTTCTACTGTATATATTTATTAAATATTACTACGTTTTTATGATTTAAGGTTTTTTTTTTAAAGCAAGGCTTTTTTGAAGATAAATATTGATTTAAAAAAAAAAAAACAGTTTAGTGGTTACATTTGCATCAAACCTTAATTTAATTTAGAGAAAAAAAAAAAAGATTGTACTTTCAGAGTTAATCAAACAACCTAATTATAAAATTATTTCCCTAACGTATAAAAATTCTCAGAATTTATTTAAGCAATATTTCTTTGTTTTGATAATTGTTTTGAAAATTAAAATCTCCCCCCCAAAAAAAAAAATGATAATAATAATAATATAAAGTAGTATCTTAAATAAGTTGAAAACTAACAAAGATATTTTCATAATTTTTTTTTTGTTTTTCTTATATTGATGTGTACTTTTACATAAAGTAATCAAATTCAATTATTTTTTATTTCTGATATGAGGTATCATAATAAAAAATTAAATGTTTATTTCGGACTTTTATCCTCATATTGGTGATTTTTATTTTTATTTTTTTTTTTGAGGAAGGCCTGAGGGTCACTAGGCCGAAACGTCGTAAAATAAAAATCACCAATATGAAGATAAAAGTCCGAAATAAACATTTAATTCAATCATACTGGTTTTTTAAAATTCTGGCTCCTAATACCTAATTTAATACATTTTTAGTGTTAAATTTTAACAAATGATCCCTTTGTGAAAAAGGTTATAAACTCATGTGCATCCCCATTCAATACAATAGAAAAATGATTTTTCCATTTATTTAAAAAAGAAATTTAAAAACATGCGCTATGGTTAGTTAGAAATGTGTATTATCCAGATCTTCTTGAATTACTTTTATTTTTTAAAATGCATTAGTTAAACTTTTTTTTTTTCTTAAATTTAAATACGTGTTTAAGTGCTTTGAGTCCTCGTGCCAGGTAAGTCTGCTAATATTTTCGCAATCTGTCTTTAGGATTGTTATGCCATTCATGCCTCGTCAGGATGACTCCAAAAACAAGTTTTCCTCTAGTTAGATTAAACACATACGGAATTAAAGTCAACCACTAGCCCATTACTTGGCTCTTGGCCATTCCAGTCTTTTCTGCAATAGACATATTTAGAGTGTCCAGTCATCTTAGAGGGTGGAGGCTTTGCTTATGAGTTATATCAAATGACAATAGACATTTAACTTTATCCTTAAAAGTGCTCAACCAGGTAGTTATGGAACCCTTATTATATAGGAAAGCTGAAAATCAATTAAAATGTGTTTCCAAGTCTGAAATTCAAATTTTAAGTGTTTAGTCCTAAAATTAGTAGTTTACTGCAACTGTCAAATGTTTCAGCTTGACCTCTAAGGTACATTTCTGGCTGAAAATTGATTAAAGAGTTTTCCCCAAATCTGAAAACCCCATATATGAAATTACAAGTCTGTAGACCAAAAATTGACTGAGGAGTTTGGTAGAGACTAGTCCTATCATAACACACAGACATTTTTACTTTAATATTTTGCAATCTGTATACATCTATAGCAACTTCTACATCAGTTTGAAATTGTTCAGCATTATTACTAAATAAATTATAACATCAGCAAGAGAGAATCAAGACTATTGTCTTCATCATAAATTAGCCAATCTAACGTCCAGCATTTTTAGGTATTGTAAAGGAATGCTATCATAAAATTTTGAACAAAATATTCAAGATGAGCACAATAGCCTGAAAACAAGATTCTGTCATGATATTCGATAGGATATTCTATCATTTTGTCAAAGGCAGCTTTAAAAATTATATCCATAAGTTATTAGCATAGTTATAAGAATTGAACTCACTATTCAATCATAATTGGTCTTTAAAACTATCATTTTAACCATATTAATTGCCTAAACTGAATGAACATCAGAATCAATTACTCTTTTGAAAGTCTATCATTTTGCGATTATCTGTAGTGAAAACAGATTTGAGCTGGTATGGTGTTTTTTATATAGGTCAATGGATGAATAGCCACAAGGATATAGATATTATTAAATATAACATATAGGTTCTATAAGAGCTGCAGCTGTTCTTGATTGTTTGAACTGGATATTCAATTTCTCATCCAAATCAAATGCTTTTGCTACTTTGGAAGTCATTTAAATGACTTTCAATAAAATAAAAAAAGAATTGTTTGAGATTGTTTAAAAGGCCAACAGAAATACCTCATTAGCTGTTAAAAGAAGAAGAAAATTAATCCAATGGACATTTCAAATCATTTTTTTTTTTTTTTTTTTTTTTTTTTGTGGTGTTAAAATTTTAATAATCCTTTACATTGAAAAGTTGATTATTTCAAAATCCCTCTCCTACTCAGACCCAACTCCAAATGTTTTGTTCGCATTATGGAAAATTGATTTTCTTCAGATATTTTGACTTAAAAGGATCAAGAGAAATAGTTGCATTTTTCATTTCTGATTTTTAATTGAATGAACCGCAGGCCAAACGGATTGAAATGTTTGCCAAAATTTATTATCTAATTATCCTAATTCAAGAAAAAACGATGAGAGAGAAATGATATTATACTGATTTTTCATTTTTATGTATATAAAAGACATCTATTCTAGTATTATTAAACAAATTCCGATAAAACTTGTCAAGTTTTTGAAGAAAATTAGAGCTGACATTGAAATACCTTTACTAGAAGTATTGATGACCTTGCTTTGAAGCTCTTTTTGTGCTCATTTCAATCCATGTTTTTTGTAAATCCAAGATTTTTCTTTCTTTCAAAGAAAGCTGAAAATTTCTATAATTATTTTTATATTCACATTCAAATGACCTATGTAGCCGCCCCTCCACCAAAGGCCCATAACAACCTAATATTTCAAGGTTGACTCCTAAGCAGTTGTTTTTCCAGGTCAAAACCAAATCAAAATTCTTCCATGGGTACAAATACCTCATAAATCAAATTTCATGTGATTCGACTAAAAATTGGCAAACTAGTTAGGTAGAGACCAGTCTTCAAACAGACTATGTCACTTACTGAGGAACAAGAAAAAAAATGGGCCAAGCAATTATTCTGCTATTTATTGTACAAAAAACTTTATTAAAGAAAAAGTAATGAACAAAAATTAGTGTAATGTATGCAGAACAAGAAGTTTACTTAAATAAATATTTAGCATGGAAGTACATTCCTCTGTGATTTTTAAAAAAAAAAAGTCAATTCTTTTAAGCATACACTCAACCAATTTGGAACATTGAGAGATGTTATTCCATTCTTTTTGCATTTCTTCTCACAATTTTTCTTAGTTCAAAAAAGTTTTTCCACCCAAAGCACAAATTATTATAGCCAGAATATATTCAGTTGAGTTTTTACTGGTCATATCGATTATATGATCAGCATTTCATTTCTTAGTAACTTAGTCATGAGACAGCAGAAGCATTATCATGTTGAAAAATAATTTTATGGGTCATTCTCAGCCTTTGGACACTTTGTAAAAGTCCTGTTTCGAATATTTATATGTATTCCTTTGATTGATGCATCACATCTTATAATTTTGCCAACTTCTATAACAATTATATCAACAGCAAATATCTTTTAATAAGTTATCTGTTTTTAAAATCATATTTTTGAATAAAGATAGTTGTAACATTAAATGGTACATAGAGGCTAATTTGCAATTAAACTTTGCGATCTGTTTAAAACTCTAATTATATTTTTTGTGGCCTAATTCTCTTTAGAAAGGTATTAATCTTTTGTATTTACCTCAGCTATTTTTTTTAATCTTTTTTAGATATTTTAACTAAATATTATTTACACTTTTTACCATTGTTGTCTTATAGTGCCATTGTTCCCACATTTCAACTCCACTATAAACCCAATCAATATATCTTATGAAATTAGATATCTAATTCTTGAACTTTTTTTACAAATTACCACTAAAGAAAAGCCAGAAAATATCTGAAAAATGATTGAAATAAAATGTAAGTCAATAGATTAAATCCCGTATATGAATTAATAATTCTATAAAACTTCTTATTGACAAATTTAAATAGATAGAAGACTCTTGTAAAAGGACTGTATGTTCTTCATAACCTTTGAAAAATAAAAACAAAGAAATAATTGGCTTTGTGTCATTTGAAAAAAATAAAATCATTTGACCCAGAATGAATATATATATATATATATATATATATATATATATATATATATATATATTCCTGGCCATTCTGATAAAGAAAAGGAAAAAAACTAAAACTAGAATGATTTTTCATGTTATTTTTTGTTATTTGCATATTCTCTCTCTTTTTATTTCTCTCTCTTTCTCTTTCTCTCATCCTCTCTCTCTCATGTTAAAAATCTGACTGATTACATTTAAATCGTAAAGATTTATTTTTTATATTACTGTTTATTGAGTTTTGTTTTATGAATAATGCAACAGATCAAAGCTCTTTTTATTGCAAACTAATGTCTTCATAGTAAACCTCTTTTGATTACTAGTATTAATATTTCTTTATGGGAGATTGACATATAAGACTAGACCTGGATGATCCCTTCCCACCACTCTCTAAAAGTGAGTCCTGAACCAGTTGATAAGAGTGGGTTGTTATAGATTGCAAATATAAAAATATTTCTGAAACAAATTTTCAAATCTATCAACGTACACCATTTATATGAATGGGATTTGCATAATTTTGATGGATCTACTAAGAATGAACAATATTTATATACACACACAAACACACACAATATGTGATTTGTAACTTTTAAGAAAAACAATTGTTTGCTGGGTTTTTTCTCAAAAGTTTTTTTTTTTCTTAAATATTAGTTTCTTGATTTATTTTAAATTCTAAAAGTATAAGAAAAAATCCACTAATATTTTCTTTTTCTCTCTGTCTTCTGTATGGACTGTCATATTCTTTTAAAATTCATAACTATAAGCATTTTATAATATTCTAGATATCATATAATTTGTATTTAAGATATGAAGTTTTTTGTTAACTTTTTATATTAAAAAGTTTATGCGTACTTATTTTGTTTTGTGGTCTTCATAAATGCAGAACTTTATATTCATAATCATTTTATCAAGATGAATTTTAAAAGCATGGACTGCTGTATTTGCAATACTGCCTGCCTGTATCAGTTTACTTTCTGATCACAAACACTTTGGCTATTGTGTATCTTTGTATTTTATCTGACAATCTGCTATTTATCTCATTCTTTTCCTTTATAGCGTAAAGAGACCGATAGGAAGGAGTGTGTTCTCAGCGTAGGGAACAGCAATAGAGATGTATGTGTCCTTCGTAGATGGTATCAATCCTTTGCTATCTTATGTAGTAAGTCTTGTTGCTGGTTGTTTATTCACTGGGGAGGTAGATAGGACAAAGTCGGACGCGTCTTTGCTTCGTGTCTTGTAGTCTAGACTCTCTGTCCTAAGTGTTTTGCGAGGTTTGTCTTAAATAGATGGCTGCTTCCTGTAGTAAGGGACATGTCATAAAGCATGTTGTAAACGGTCTACTACACCTTTATTTTCCTTTCATTCTCATACATCTATGAGATGAATATATTTAAAAAGTAATAATAAAACTTTAATAAAGGTTTTAAAAAACACAAAAATTAGTGTTCAATTAAAATTGGCTAAATGCATAAGTGTGTAAAGAAATATTTTTTTTTAATTGCTACCAAATAACTTCAGAATTCAACGACCCATTTACTATGTGACTCCAGGCCAAATCATATAAGGGTTGATATGTGCTTATATGTGTATGTATACACCCACATATATACAAAAAAATGTTTCTGATTTTCTCATTCATACTTGTTATGACTAATTTCTATCAACAGAACTAACAAGTATTTCCTTACTATCATACATTACTTGCATAAGGAAGCTTTACCTGATCCAGCTTGGAATTTTATACTAAGTATTATACTGGCATCACTTAGCCATCTCTCTTATTTTCAAAAGTCAGACTTTGGTGTCTTCTTTCATCATTGAGGGCACAAGATCTCTCACACCACCTTCATCTATTTGAGTAAATATCTGATCTAATGCTTAAAGCATTAGCACACATACAAAGATTTTCTCCATGAATTATACATTGATTCTTCAGAAGAAGACTCACACCTTTACTTCCTTTCTCTACCTGTTTACCATCTTGCAGACAGTGCTAATCCATTACATAGATACACATTCAACATTTAAGTACACTTATGCAAAAATCTATACATATATGTATGTGTGTTTATGTATATATATTTTCCTCCAATCTTTCAGGAATTAATGACTGGAATTTACATCAGGGATGAACCATTTACCTTTCTTCCTGATAAAAATGCTTATTCAACCAGAAGACTTCTTTAGCCACCTTGCTTCACCTCCATCTGTAACATCAATTCTTAAATAAAAACCACTTGCTATTAGAAAGAACATAATATGCACACCTTATTCTTTTAATCCCTCATCTCCTCTCTATTTCTCTTTCTTGATACTTCGTGAATATATTGTCTCTATCATAAATAGTTGAATCACAGTGCTATCTACTTGATTCTCTTAATAAAAGAAAGAAAAGAAGAAAAATTTTGAATAAGGAATTAGAATAAATTTCAAGAATGTAAATTTGGCAAAAGTTTCTAAGTTAATGTTCTGTCTGTGGCAGCGTTAGAAAAGATAACCTCAGCTCACATCAAGTATTACATTGTCAATGGGACCTGCATAATTCCTTTTGTAATCACTTGCATAATTGAAGGGCTTAAAAAAGTGCAAACTGTGAGAAGAACAGTCTCAAGAATAACCATCATAAAATGCAAGGAGCTTTTCCTTGTCCATATATTTACTTAAAGTCTTTTCAGATAGAGTTCAAGCTTAGTTTTTCCTTAATTTGTGAATTTTATGAGACTCTGTAGTTTCATTGTAGATTTTCTAGTTACCAATTTTTTCCCAATGAAATCATTTTAATTCATTAAATTGTAAGATGAGGACAAAAGTCCGAATAATAAAGTTAATACCTAAATGAGAAAAACAGTCCAAAAATTTGATAAAGACAGAATTTAAGAGTTACTAAAGATTTTGGTTCTCTAAAGTTGCTAATTTTTATTTATACGACACACGAGTTCCTTTTTTGTATATCCCTTCAAAAAATGCCAAAGTCCTAAATTCCCAATGTTTTTGAAGAACCATTTTCTTTAACCTTACACTGGCAAACGATATTTTGTTTTTGTCTTTTTGCATTAAAAATAATTTTTTTTAGTAACAAAAGGGGTCAAATTATTGATTAAAACTTTATTCATGTAGAATCAATTTGTAGGGATATTTTATTTTTTCCAACATAAAAAAAACATACAACGTAAAGCAAATTGGGGAAGAAAGTCTGGTTGTTATATGTAAAAATAAATAATAATACCTCTGTCTTCACCAAAAAATGCATGAAGCAAACCAAAAGCAGTCAGTCAGTCTAGAGCATGGCTCATTCAAATATTTTTTTCTTCGGCTTTATCAAACCAATTTGAAAAAAAAAAATTCATTCCTTTTTTTTTTTTATGAACCTTTATAAATCAATAAAAACAACATTTAAACTGACATGATTTAACAATATTAACATATACACATATATTGACTGTTTGATTGATTGAGGAGTAAGTCAACATTCCCTGTAACTGTTTTTTTTTATATCGGTTCTACATATTAAACATTTTATGATCTATGTCTATAAGTAAAAATGTTATTCTTTTTTTTTTCTCTCTCTCTCTTTTTAAAAACTAATGAACCACTCAATTTGTGAAAAGATTAAGTGGGATAATAAAATAATGTGATAGTGATATAACACTGTCTTTCAGCACAATAAAGATTATAGGGAAGTTTTATGATTTCTATATTTTTTAATTAATAAACTGAATGAAATTATGCACAATTAGGAATTGATTTTTATTTTGTAAATTAATTTTTGAATTATGTTACAATAATTAGACTAACATTCTAATTTCTTTGATTTTCAATAATTGATTTAGCTTTATCATAATCTATTAATTTATGATTTAGCTGAGTCAATCTAATTATTATTGTGTATTAAATAGATAAGCAAGTCAATGATTTTCCTTTATCTTTTCCTTCAAGCTATGATGCTTATTAGAAATGTATCTGTGCTCTTGTATTTCAGTAAACATTTTCTATCTCTGATTAAATCTACCTAAAATATAAATGGAAGAGTTTCAATTTTTGGGATATTATATAAAGCTTCCACAATTGCAAGCTTTAAAGACACTGGACTAAACCGTAATTCTTCTTTATATCTGAATGATATTTTTGTTTCCTCTTACTGTCATTTCATAGATTTCTATTATCTTTATTCAACATCATTTATTGATTGTGAATACAAGTCTCTTCAAAAGTAGGTGGCCACATCCCTCTTGATTCAATTCTAATTAATTTGCTTTCAGATAATTTAAAGATTTAAACTATCAAAATAATCCATGGAGGACAAGAAATGAAATTGCTTCTCTTACCAATGGAGCCATGGGCATTATTAACAGAGCCTTTGTTGTTAACTAAGAGGGAAGGAAAAATATCTCCAATATGTTCTTATTTGTATTATTGTTAATATTATTGCTAATGGATTAGTCTCTATTCTTTCCTAAGATAATAGCATATGTGTGGCATTAAGATTTTTTAAACTCTCAATTAATTCCGACTCCATAACAACTTGAGAAAAGTACAAAAGGTTTAAGTCAATTCTTTATATTTTGTTAATTTTACTTTGAAATTGAAGTTTTTCTTCACTATTAAAAATAAAGAAAAGAATTATATGCTTTTAGAATTTTTTATCTAATTTCATATCTTATAGATTATTTCTTAAATAGTTCAGAATTTTTTTAAAGTATAGATTTTATCATCTATTAATTGAAAGCATTTTAAATTCAGATTTTCACTCTTCTTTTTAGTCCTGTTACCTCATGCTCAAATTTTTGATGGATATTACCTCTTGACACTTTATTGACGAACCTTTGTATCTGTCTGTGCATGTTCTTTTGCAATTTTTTCCCTCTTTTTAAAATGCTGGAGGTTTATCCCTGTAAAATCATCTCTTTAGCTTTCACTTCTTACACATTAGTGGTTAGATTGGACTGTGTTGCTCGATTATTTCAGCAAACGGTGAGGATTATATGATTTGTGATTATATTGCTTTCTATTTCTTTGCCTTTTAAATCTTTTAATTCATAACTGATTTCTTTCTCCTCTCTTTCTTTGCTACTCCCCTCTTTCTGCCCTTTAAGACGTTAATCTGATTCTTTTTCTTTTATTTTTTTTCTATTCTTTTTTTTTTGATTGCTGTCAACACGAGTGTCAAAAGAATTAAGCCTCCAAAATGAAGCACTCTTTATAGCACCCTGCTACTTAATTCTTTTTTTTTTTTTTTTTTACTAAGAAATTGCTTTTCTGATAGAAAAGCAGTGAATTTCCTTTTGTCTTTGGTGTTTTTTTTTCTCTACAGTTCTTGGATCCTGATTTACAAAGCACAACATTTAAAAATTTTGAACTTATTATTTTAGGTTCAATTAAAATTGTCTAATGATAATTATTGGGTGGTGATTGTTGTTAAGCAGCAAGACCTCTCCCCACCCATTTTGGCTTTAATTTGTCTTGCCGTTTTCATTGTCTCAGATTAAACTAAGACTCCCAGTGCTCACCCTAGGGGGTAACTAATCAAAGATGGTTCATGATCAGTCTTTCAAGTTCAAATGCTAAATGTATTCAACTAATCATAACCTCAAACTGCCGACCAGCCTCAAACAGTACTAGATATTCCTAAGATGAGTGACCACTCATCTTAGTACTGGACGGGTTCTATATTGCTTAACTTTGGTGATCTGGCAGGAACCAGTGTCTCCAGCATGACTTGACTGTACCAATTGGGTGTTGTTTTTGTTGTTGTTTTCCTTGTTTTATTATAGCTGGTTATGAGTTTTTATATTAGTTATGGACTGTTATAATGATTTAGATATGAAAAAAAATATAATTTTTTTTGTGTAGCAAGCAGAATTTATTCTTCGTGTTAAGGCAAAATTACACTATCATCTTATTATAGCTTCTTCATTTAATTAACTCAAAATAAAGATTAGTAATACCTTTCCCATAGGTATAATAGCTCAACCCTTGATTGATTTCTGCTTACCATCAATTCCATCAATAACCATCATAACTGTTGGAATGCATTTTTCAACTTACTGGTTTAACAACTAGTTTTTCTTTTTCTTCAACTCTTTTATCTTTTATCTTTCAAGTTATTCTACAATATTTCTTCAAACAAATACACACTCACATAAAAATCACTGTACACTCAAGATGATCAAGTCCATCTGCGTACATTTACTGTGTTGTGTACTTAGTGTGCACAAAACTTGTCAGTCCAAATTGTTCTTCTTGAAGTTATACACAATCCCTAACCCTACCCAATAGACTTTCTAACTTTAACTGGTGGAGGAAATAATGGCTACCTTCTGAATAGCAAAATAGTAAAAGCAACAACAATAATCATCATCGCCAACAACAGTTTAGGAAGAATACCGATACAATTTCTGGGTTTTGGTGTACATTTAGTTGGTTGGTTGGTTGGAGTTTATAAAACCTTTTTTCTTTATCTTTCATTTCATCAAACTAGAGTTCCCCATATCTTTCTCTCTCTCTCTTTATCTTTCTCTCTCTCTATCTCTAACTCAATTACCCTCAAGTCCTTTTTCCCTCTCCTCCCCAGATAGGAAAACTCAGTGTTTTTCCTACAGATGAGATTACAGAGTCATGGCATCTGCCATCCTGTATGAAATCATGATTCTGTTTTCAGTTGCCAGATCACTAACAATAATGCTCAAAGCTCTATGACCCATGTACGCACGAATGCACATACTAAACACATGCATAGAGTCTGAGAAACTAGTGAGGCTGACAGCTTGACTTATTGCAATGGAAAGTGTGGAAAAGTTGACATAACAGACCACTTATCCAATACCTTCCCCAACCATCCCTCCCATCATCTTTGTACCCTTCTCCCAACTCCTAATAAAAATCAATAAATAACATGAGTACTATTTGTCTTATTCTGCTACCATTAGTCTCTAAAGTACCATTCTCAAAGAGAAGTCCATTTGAAATAGTGGATAGGCACTTGAACTTTGAAATTGTATTACCCAAATTCATATTTAGACCAATACTCTTGAGAAAGGCATGAACCCTCCATATACCTTCCAGCTATTGATAAAGTTATGCATCTAATGATATTATAACTGTCTTATGAAAAAAAAAACACCAAGAATCACTGTTCTTGGCATTAAATGACTGAAAAACTCAATATGACATTTAAAAAAAAAACCAACTAATTGATTGAGCCAACTCAATTTAGATTTACATATTTCGAGTGTGATATATATATGTTGGTAGCAGTCACACACAAAACTAAATCCCTATCAGTTCATCATGTTCACTCTTTGTTTTTATGCCCTTAGGAAAAGTAGGAGTACTCTAAAATTCTTTTATCTATGGATTAAGTTGCACAACTACAATTCTCTAACAACTTGTAAACAAAATAAATAGTTTATCAAAAATAACTCTTGGCCTCGTATAACTTTAAAGGTTGATATACCTTAAAAAACAAAAGCTCCAATCTATTTAACTCATAATGTACATGTGGTCAACTTTTTTTTTTTCTTGGCCATAATTGCCATGAATTTTTTGCTTTAACTGCTTTGCATGCTTGTGTGTGTGTGTATGTAGGGAAATTACGTTTTTTCAACCCTTTCACTTTCCCAGAATTTTAGTGGTGCTGGGATTGCATTGTGAATTTGCCAGCTTTCAGATTAGACTGATGGGAGTTCATTTGATCAAAGCTGACAAGGTTTTTATTTTCAAATGCTTCTGCTGGATAAAGGGTAACAAAGTCAGGTGGGGGAGGGGCTCTCTTCATCCTTTCCTTCACTTTCTTTTTTTTGTTCTGAAAGCTTAGGAACTATGGCTTTTTCCCATCCAATGATTTTCTCTCTGGCTTTTTTCCTTCTCCCTTATCTTCCCCCTACATTTCCAACTTGCGTCTAAATTCCATTAAAGTGCATCGTTCTGTTACTCTTGCCACTTTTGTTTTTTGTTGGATTTTTTTCCTCTCTCCTAGAAAATGTCTTGTTGACCACTAATAAAGGATTTATATCACTTAGGTTAACTTTTAGATGACCTTACAGGTTTTCTTAGCTATTTTCTTTCTTTTACATTTGCCCATTATTTGTTTCTATTCTTTGCGGATAGAGAAAGGGAGTTTACTTTTTAGGGTGATACGTTTCTATTCAAGGTATTTGGACTTCTACTCTTATCTTCAATATTATCTTCACTCCTATCTCTGTTGATTTGAGTTTGATTGTCTGAATTTATTAAATTCCTTTTTATTATTGTCATTAAACAAGTTATTCGGACTTCTACTCTTATCTTCAGTGTTATCTTCATTTCAAACAGTCAATTTCAAATTGGTGTGGACCTATGTGAAGATTTAACTTTAGATGAAAGTGAAAGTCTGAATATCTTGTATAAAGATGATAATAAAAACTCTTCAAATAATTTCATAGAATTGGTATTTTTTTAATTTGTTTTCTTTAAGGTATGGTAGCTTGAAAAAAGCATTTGCAAAAGAAGTTTTAACTTTCTATCCAACATTTCATCTCTGATATTAACCGCCCTCCTCCGCCAAAAAAAAAAAAAATCTTGCATAAATTTCAAGTTAATTTCCATACCTTAGTTCTAGTTAAATTTCTCTTATACAAAAGAATCTGTTTCGCTTTTTTTTCTGTTTTTATATTTTCATTATTATAAAAATCCGTTTTTTCTTTCAATCAAAGCAATTATTTCACTAATATTCTAACTTTCCTTGCTTTCTCTCCCTTTCTTTTCTTTCTCTCTTATTCTATCTACAATAAAAGATTTTTTTTTTCCAAATACAAATTTCCAATTCTCTTATATTCTATTTTTCTTTTTCTCTCAATTCATTCTTAACTCTTTATTCTTCTTTTTTGTTTGCTATAAAACTTATTTAAACAAAAAATGATTGCTGTTTTCAGTTTTTTTTGTTTTTTTGTTTCATTTTTCCTTTCTTTTTTTGAACTGTTCTTCCTGTTTCCAATCCTATGCTTTCCTTCTCTCTCATTGGTGAAATAGCTGATAAGAAACAGCTTACAAGAAAACTAGTCAATTGTACTGAAGAATGTATGCATTTGCACATAGCCACACACACAACCATGCATGCATTTTTTTTTTTCAAATTATACCATTACTCCTCCTCCTCCTTTTCCCTTAGTCTTTTTGTATTTTATTATTGTTTTATTTGTTTTTTTTTATGATCAATCAAACTAGCTACTCATTCCATCAATGGCAACTTAAAGCTAGATCAGACTTAGCCTGATAGATATCTCCCATCACAGACTAATAGCATGGATCCAATTATATTCCTTTTAATTTCCATATTCTAATATCATTTCGAATCGTATCATATATATTTATTTTCTTTACCCATTCTGCTGGCAGGGAAAAGAAATGAGAATGGAGGGATAGGGTTATGTTGAGGAAAGTAACTAAGGTTTATCTATAGTTGATTTTGTTAGTTTTTCAAATCTATAGCTATGACTTTTTCTACTAGTTTTGACTTTTATTGGATCATATTCTACTGACTTTTGATGTTATCCTAACTTTAGTTTTGTCTTCTTCTTTAAACTATTTCTTAATGTTTTTTTTTCTGTTTAAATTCATCACATTAACAACCAAACGCAAGTCACATGACCACTAGAAGTTGATTTGTCCAATGATAGCTTTATCAAATTTTATATCTTGATTTCCGTCTCTGACATTGCTCCCAAATAGAGACCTTTTAACTCTTTCCTCTTTTGTACACATGCCCACAAAACAAAAACTGTTTGTATTTCTATTGACGGTTTAGGGCATCTGAACATGTCTATCTTTATTTATGTTGTATTGAGCTAATTGTATTACTTTATATCAAGATAAAAACATCAAGTATTTATTTGTTTGGACCTATGTTAAGATGGAAGTGTCTTACAAATTGCAATTCTTAGGGGGGAAAATTATTATTCTTACTACAATTTTTCACACCTTTTATTTTATTTTTTTCTTTCCTTCTGTTTTTTCTTTTAACATCTTTTTTAATTAAGCCATTATAAGATAACTTCTTTTTCTTCTCTCTCTGTCTCTCCACACACATATACAAACACGCACACATATTCCAATTAACCCTAACCCTTGCCATCACTTTTTTGAACTTTCAATAATTTTTACTGCATTCATTAAACTTAAATTGATTATATATTTCCTTTGTTTTCTCTACTTTCCATTTTTTTTTCAGTTAAACAACGGTCTAACCAAAACATACTTTTTGGTGTGCAAAAGAATTGCAGTTATTACTTTATATTTGTATCAACTGTTTTAGCGATTATAAGATCTGAATCAGGTTTTAACTAAATTGTCAAAGAATAAAAGATGAAATAAGATTTCTATATTGATTTGATTAAAAAGAATTAATTTTTAAAACTTCTAACTCATTTGAACATTTTTTTGATAATTTAAGACTCAGAAGTGTTGGATCATTATTTGTATAAATAGTTGAGGATAAGTTGATAATATCTACACCCTAAACCAAACTCACACATAATTCGTTCTAAAAAGATTTTAGCAAATTCATGGAAGTGAAAATTATAAGAAAAAGTAAAGGAAAATAGTTACTGTACTTCCTTGCATATAACCAAACTAACCCCCCCAAGTTTTGGTACTGTAATCCGACTATTTCATCAAAGCCAGACCTTAAGTATAATTAGTCTAAAAGCTGCAGGATAAGACATTCTTTTTCTTTTTATGTCAGACATTTAAAAAAAAATTTTTTTCAAAATTCTTGAATCAGCTTAAATACGGGGAAATACGGTATTTAATAATGGCACCTTAAGCCAGCTGTTATTGGGTTTTAAAAAAAAGCTATTCATATATATATATATATGTGTGTGTGTGTGTGTATATATATATGTATATATGGTTTAATAATGAGAAAATATTTTAGTGAAATTGCATTTTTTTTCTTTTTTTTTTTTTTTTTTTAATACTCGCTCCTTTCTTTCTTTTCTTCTTGCTTTCTTTCTTGAATGTGTGTGTAAAAATTGTCTCTGATAATTCTTAGATGTAAACTCCCTAAATAAAAAAAATTCTAATCTCACTTCACTGGGCATAGCCTTTTAGCTCACCTGAACTTCTGTGTGTCTACAATATACTATATCTCTATTTTATTTCAATAAATGTACGTCAGAATTTGAAATAAGCTTAATGTAAATGGAGGAGGTAAATTCTAATGATTCCATATTTCATTATTACCTTACATGGTGTTTCTCTTTACAAGAGTAAAATTAAAAGTAATCAGAATTACATCTCCTCTTCCTCCCTCTCAGTTTTCTTGTCTATTCCTAAAAATCGTCTTTGATGTCAAGAATTGAAATTTCAACTCCTGAAAGTAATTAAGCCATAATTGGCAAATGATTTCAAATCAAATCTGACATCTTTTAATCCCCAAGATCAAAAGATTTGATCTTGCTTTCAGATGATTATCAGGCCTTCATTAGCTAAATTTCTAAATTTTTCATTTCAATCCAAATTCTTGCCTCACTAACTCCTTGCCCTCCACTCTTCCTTACCTTTTCTTCTTCTTCTTCTTCCTTTGAGTTGAGGTTACTGATAGCTACATTATACTACTTGACTTTTCCCCTGGACATTCATTTGATTTCTCTGTCTTGCTTCATTCTTTTATCTACTTTGTCCACAGGATTCTATTTTTCTTTTCTCTTGTTTCTCTCCCCCTTTCTCCCTACTTTTTATAATTGTTCTCAATATTCAACAAAAAAGAAGAGATTTAAAAATTAATTGTAGATCATAATAAATTGGTTCCTCAATGTCTGAAGGTTAAAACTACTTGATACATTTTAAGTATGGTGTTGAAAATATGTTACTGCAATATTAACAATACTATACAGTGTACATCTATTTATAAAGAAAAAAAAAATTTTTGAATTTAAAAGTTATTCATGCATAGAATGCTTATATAACCAGAAGTTTAGGAAAGATATGTATTTATAGATTTAGGTCTTATTTATCTATGTGACATCATTTCTACCCCCTCACCTTCATAGTTATTGTTTCATCACATTTTGGCCAACTTATCCTGTGACCTTTTCAAGTATTTAACAGCAACACCAGATAATAATGCTGTGTCTTGTAACCATATCTCCAGTAATTTCTGCCTTCCATAATTGTTCTCTGACGCATCATATTTTAGCCAACTAATCCTCTAGCCTGATTAAGTAGGAGAAATTGAAACAACTTTTTTCAGACAATGGTCACCTGAAACTGTAGAGACTCAGCACCTCTTTTAATTGTGAGGTTGAATTTTATGGTCTAATAAATCAGTTATTTTGGTCATCCATAAGTAGGTCCAAATTTGTAATTACATTTTTTTTTATCACCTGAAGAAGGCCAGAGGACGAGTTTGCCAAAATATTGTGAAACAACAACTAAATGAGGACAACCTGCAAGAAATTAATACACAGACAAAACTGCATATTAAAGCATTTTACTTTTTTCATGTTTTGTTTACTATTTCATATGCATTTTCACTTCATGTTCTTTAATTTCTACAAGGTAATATTGTTTATGATGATAACAATAATTCTATAATTCTTTGAAAAATGTTTTATGATCTTGAATTTTTATTGAAAGAATACAGGAAATATTGCATTTTTTTATTTTGATATAAAATAAATGGATTGCATGCAACCATCTAATTCCAATAGGATCACTTTTGAAAATTTAACAATTTTAAAAAGTTTCTACAATTTCTAATGGGTACAGGAGTAATAGTATTATGATTAATATGTATAGTTATTAACAGTTTAAGAAATAGTTCCAAAACATAAACCATATACCAATTTGTATTAGTATTAAAAACCCATTTTCTTAAAAGGATGGCTGGTTACTGATTGAAGTTATTCAACATATTCTATTCAATATTCAATCCAGTTTCAAAAATTAAAAAAAAATATTTAAAAAATGTTTGATTGAATTTATTTCTATTGAAAAGACCTTGAAAATCCCGAAGGCATGGAAGGTTTTTTGCTTTGTTTCTCTTGATTGAAAGAAAAGATTTTTAAAATTTAGATTGAAAGAGGAAAGATGTATATTTTGATAGGCATATAATAATGTTTTTGCATTTTAATTTTCTTTCTCGGGGTAATCTGTGAACTTTTATTTTCTGTGAATTGATACTTTTTTTGTGAGTTAAAAGGATTTTTTTTTCTAAAAGTGTAAGATTCCCCAATTTTTTTGCTCCTAGCACTGTTTTAACGTGTGGATGGTTACAATTATTATTAATATTATTTCTATATATGTAGAAGCTGTCATCACTAACTGACCTTTATACCTTTCTCTTTTACCTCCAAATGCTGACAATTAATTCAATGTCTTCATTGTTTATATCGAGGGTGAAACAAACATAACACAGATTTTGTTCATTATTACAAATTCATTTTCTTGAATTTTTATTCAATTATATTTTTTGTAAGTTTGTTTTTTGTTTTTTTTCAAATTTTTACTACCTTTTTTTAAAAAATGAATTTTGATACTTAAAAGAAACTTCAAAATCATCTTTCCATGTAAATATATTTTGTCTTTTGTGCCAGAAGTGTTGGTGTTTGTTTGTTTGTTTTTTTAAGAGATGCTTTCAGTTGAATTCCCCTCAAAGCCACTGTATAACTATTCTATAGACATTTTGTTTCAATTTTATTTTTAAGCAATCGAATATTTTTTACAAAAACATATGTAAAGCAAAAAAATGTGATAAATTTTTAGTTCATTTTCTGAGGCGAATGAAAGATTGTATAGAGCCTCTTTAAAAGATCAATTATTTCCTATATATCTCACAAAAGTCCACACTCAAGAAGCAGTAAAAATTACTAATCACTTAATGCTATTAATTCTTATAAATGATACTGAATATCTATCAATATAATTAATTTTATTATAAACAATAATCGCTGAATCATAACACACACAGATATACACATGTTATATGTGTATGTATATTAGTTAATTTTGCCTATATCTATAGTTTAAGTGCTCAATATCAGCTAGTGTAGTAGATAAGCATAGATATTATATTTACTTGGTGAGCACCAACCCAAGTTTGGCACAAGGCCATTTTTAGGTACTCTTACCCGGGCTTTTTAAATTCGGTGTTACTCTTCACCTAGATGAGCTGCTCTCCTGAGTTAACGAGCCCCA
>JAUZSX010057447.1:0-19776 GCA_034780655.1 Idiosepius hallami
CCACTCCTGGCCTCAGACTATCAACACGTGTCTGCTGCTAGCAGGCACTGAAAACCAAAGAAGAATGTAAAAATTAACAAAATAAAGAATAACTTTTAAAAGCTAATATTGGTATCTACTCAATCAAATAATTACCACCCAAACCACTAATATTACACATCTATCAATCCATCTCTTTTTCTTCCTATCTCTATACATATTTGTATATGTATGTGTACATAATTGAAGGCTCCATTATGTTGAGGGGGTGCAATTTATGTTTTTTAGGGTAAAGGAGCCTCAAGATGCGTTCTGTGTCAGGGCAACTAAGTGGCTAAGGATGGCGGCACGGCACTGCCACTGCATATATTTGTTAGTATTTCAAAAGAGCAACCTTCTGGCTGATGAATGTCCAATAGGATGTTCAAAGATACTTAAAAAAAACAAAAAAACTAATAACCTTTAAAATAGGAAAGTTTTGGTGGCGGGAAATCTAGCCCTATGCCAAGCTTGGGTTTTGGGATTTCTTAGTTTACCTTTAGATCCTAAAAGGCTGATATATCGGCCTTGACAATATAAGATAAAAGAAGACACGCCAATATTTTTGTTTTAATATTTTTCTCTAATATAACGACTGTGAGTGACTACTTGGTAATTTTAATAAGTAAGGGGTCAAAGATTAACAAAGTAAATAATTCTTTTTGCCTGCGAGGAGGCGAGGCCTTTTTTTAAGAGTAGGCGGGAAAATGTCCTCAGATTTAGATATAGAAAAAAAAATTAAAAATTATTTTTTTGTTTTCACTTATCTCCCTTTTTTTTATATATATTAGTTAAAGTTTAATTCATTGCACTCAGTCCACGTGGTTTTGTCTGGAACTTCTAAACTCTCTACGTAACCAACAACAATAATGTCTACTGCAACTAAAGTTGAACGAGGTATTATTTTTTTGAAAGTATTTAAATCTGATTTAATAATTCTTTGATTCACTTTTACAACTATTTTGTGGATTAATTTTCTTTCTATCGCTTTTCTTCATTTCTTTTTTTTAAATAAATAAATATATATTTACTTAAAAACTGCAAAGTTAGAAATTATTTTAACTCTGAATTTATTCGTTGTTTTAACTGGACTTTAAAAAAAGTAAAATATGATTTATTTTCTAGTTTATTTTTATGATTTTGTTAAATCGAAAAATTCATAGAGGAAATAAGAATTATATATCATTATGTAAAATAAAATATTTTTTTTTTCTGTACTGTTAAAAAACAATTCAATTTTTTTTTTTAATGTAAAAAAAAAAAAATCCTGGTTTAAAATTATTTTCAACAGCATTAGTATCCATCGTCTTTGCGTTTTTCCTAAAAATTCTTTATTTTGTGCAACAAATTTATCATTAAATATTGTTTTAGTCGGCGCTTTTAGTTGTATAAAGTGTGTGTAAATTTTGAAATGCTAGTTTCATTCAGCAAGTGCAATTAAGTTTGTTGCATGCACTATTGCAATTGCACTCATCGTATTTAGAATTTAAAAACTAACTTTCTTCAATTTATTTGGTTATTTCTTTTATTATTATTAATTGTTCGATCGATATGGAGATTTATATGAAAATCGATATTTATCTCATTTGAATTATCTTCTAAAATAAATAAAGACTTCATTTTTTTAAAAAAGAAAATTGCCGCCGCCGCCTCTCTGTGAAACTAAGCAAGTACTTGTTTTGAATGGCTTTTTAAAACAGTTTAATAATGATTTATTTACAAAATACCAACAAGTGAAGGAAAAAGTGTTCATTTTCTTAAATTTTGTTTTTTTCCGGTTATTTCTATTATTTAAGGCATTAAATACGTCTTTGTTTGTAAAATCAGCCGTATCTTTATTGAGAACCGTCAGAAACTTTAATCCCCTGGAACTCCCCAACAACAACCGGCATCGGCTTACTAACTAATAAACTTTTTTTTTTTTTTTTGCTCGCGAGGCTTAATAGTTTTAACCCTTTAAACCTTAAATAAACCGATCGGCCCTGTTGACTTAAGGAAAAAGATCACACACATTTCAGCTTCCATCTCTGTACCCTGACTTGGCAATATTACCAAGCAGTCACTTAGAGCCGTTCTATTAAAGAACCATATTAGGGTCGAAACGTCAGTGTTCTTTTTGGCCTTTGGTTAATAAGGTTGGTGTTTCGGCCCCTAAGAGTCGAAAGGGTTAAGTTTTACTGAGAATCAACAATCACAAGCTTATCAAATTATTTTATTTAAGATTCACTCCGTGTGTTTAATTAATTCTAATTAATTTAACGACATATCTTTTGCTTTCTTTCCCCTATATTCCCCAATATTGTGTCACAACTTTTATATTGCAACAAAGAAAGCTTTGGACCAATTGAAACTGCTTCTCGGGTACCAAACCAACATCACTACCACTCACTCACTAATGATGAGACGACCCAGCCATGACATTCACACGCATCATTTCTAAAGTGTTCAGTGAATAATTGGGGTCAGGTAAAAAGAGGACATGATGACTTAACTAGTTATATGGGTATGATGACAGACACGGCATGTTTTTAACCCACACTATACAGATGACATCAAAATTAAATAGGACATTTTTGCACGGAATAAGTACCTAGCCTTTCTTTGAAAAATTATATTTATAGACAGTGCCGTGTTAAGTTACGTAGCGGCCCTGTCGCAGAATACGTCTTACAGCCCCTTTACCCTAAAAAAAAGACAACTTGCAACCCTCTAACGTAACACTATAGGCTTCGATCAAAATCTCATAATACAATTTGGTTAATTTATCATTGCTGGTTCTGGTTAAGAGTTAAACAAAATAAACCTAGTCCATCCATCGTTAGTAACAATAAAAGAATTAGTCCAAATCCTCAAAATAATTATAAAACTTATTGAGCTTTGTTGATTTTCATTATTATACAACCTATTCCAATCTCTTGAGCACAATTCAAGTCTTCATATTTTTTTTTTCAGATCCAGTAATTTAAAAGTTCTCAAGATATTCAATGTCAAAATGTGCTCGAGATTTTTGAAACACCCTGTATTTTTAGATTATAAAACAAAATATGAACTGCACATTTGTTTTATATTTTTCTTTGATTTTTTTTTTCTTTTTTTTTCTTTCAGCTCTTTTGAGTGTGTCTGACAAGTCTGGCATTGTTGAGTTTGCAAAAGGCCTCAGTGAACTTGGTTTGGAACTGATTGGATCTGGTGGGACTGCCCAATCAATTAAAAATGCTGGATTGACAATTGAGTATGTTTATTTGTTCTTTTTTTATTTTGTTCTAGACGGCCTTGGCAACTTGCTATGATCATATCTATGGATTTCCTGGATATAAAAGCTACATCTAAATTTTATAATTTAAAATGTGATAAAATATTAATTATAAAAAACAAAAACAAGAATATATATCTGTGCCGAAGCATTTCGGATTTTTCTGAAGAATATTATTTTATATTATCAAATAATAAATCATAATATATTATTATATAATATTTTATAAATATGTTATATAAATATTAAATATTTATAATATAAATTATAAAACTAAAATGAATAACATTTTTCTGAAGAAGGAAAAATCAAAACTCATCGGCACTGCTATATTATTTTTCCTAATTTTTCTATCACATATTGTCGGAATTTATTTGCTATTTTTCTATCATTGTGTGTGTGTGTGTGAGAAGTCCACTTGTGACAGTTGGTAGGCACTCGGACTTCAGAATTGCATTATGTGTAGTTGAATCCTAGGTGTTTCATTTGCATTGATAATTGAACTTTTACCCTTTGGAAAGGTATGAATCCCACATTCTATCCAGCTATGGATTAAATAGTGCATGTTATGTTATTCAAAAACCATGTGGACAAAAAATGTTAATCAACGAGGCAACTAATCCTCTGGCTGTTTCAAGTGGTATTGAAACCACAACTTCAGAAAATGCTCACCTGAAACTGTAGGAATTTTATGCCTTTGTCCTCTGTGGCACTAGCCTTGACAGTCCACAAAAATAGATAAACCAGCAAATTTATGATTTGTTAAAAAAATTAATTTTGGATAAAATTGTTTGTGTTTAAATTTAAAATGTTGTTTTAATGGCTGATATGTACATTTCTTAAAAAAACAAAAAAACAATAAATAAATTTGTTTCTTTTCTCTTAGGGAGGTGTCCAACATCACTCGTTCCCCAGAAATGTTAGGTGGTCGAGTGAAAACCCTTCATCCTGCAATTCATGGTGGTGAGTTGTATACTTTATTATATGTTCTACATTAAGTTTGAAAAAATCCTTGGCACTGTAAATATTCAGCTTAAACCCTCCCCATGAGCCTCTATAATTTCTGTTGCTATAACTGGCTGGTTCTACAAACCAAAACTATCAACTTTTGGAAAGTCTCTGCTCTGCTCTTCAAAATCTGACAAATGAACCAGTGGATTTAAACCAATGCTAAAGCTACCTTTTTTTTTTTTACAGAAAAAAAAAATATAGTAAAATATTAACAAAATTAAGGATAGATCAGTTTACTTTTAATAGGTGCTATTTGATATAATTCAATGTAATTATATCATTAGCTTAATGTGTGATCAAGTTTGGATTTTCGAGTGTTATAAATCCAATTATTTGTTTTAGTTAGTTCTGTAATGAATTTGCAATTGTATTTTTTTATTTTTAAGATGAGGTTGCATAATCTAAGTTTTATTTTATTGAAACGTATTGAGAAAACAACAAACTATCAAGATGAGGACAAAAGTCTGCAATTAAATTAATGCTCAGATTATGAAGCTTGATTTCAGAAATAGAAAATACAATTAACTGGTTGTGTTATAAAGAATATACTGTCTACCATATGCCCCTAACCAGTAACTCTGCTAGTAAATATAAGGTTTTTTGTTTTTTTAAATAGATTTTATTTGTATATATTTTTTTTATTTTAAAGAATTTTTCTGTAGTTAGGATTGAAAAGTGTGCCAAAAACTGGAACAAGCAGACGGACAAATTGAATGCCCTTGTCATGAGGATGCATGTTATTTGTCATCATGTTTTACATTTATTACTATTTATTTTTTTCTTCTCATGATGACTCTCTCTCTCTCTCTCTCCTACCCTCTTTTAGTCTCTCCTTCTTCATTTCTTTGGGTTTCTTTGGCTTTCATTTTGTTGTATCTGGATCCTTTGTCTAGTTTTTTCATTTAGTATCCTCAGCTGTTCATATATAACAATATATATAACACACATATATATATATATATTTTTTTTTTAACAAAAAGCATATGCTTTTAACTTTTTAAAAATCTGCTTTTTGCTAAAAGACTATTCTTAAAAAAAAAAAAATTATGCTTTTAACAGAAAGTATATTCTTAAAAAAAAAAGAATATTCCCGAGAAATAAAAGAATCTTGTTTTTTTTATAAAGTATATTCTTTTTAAAAAGAATAACCTTGCAGAAAAAAAGCTTATTCTTAAGCATATGCTTGAAGAATATTTCCACAATATATCAAAAGAATATAAAGAATATTGTCACAGTCCTAATAATGAAGTATTTACTTTCAGGAATTCTTGCTAAACCAACTGATGCTGATATAAAAGAAGTAGAGGACCTTGGTATGCACTTGATTAGGTTAGTTATCTTTTTGTGCCAATCATATTGTTTTTTTGTTTTTTTTTTGCATGTTAATTAAGAACTATTTTTTCATTTTATCATCCTCCATGGATTATTTAAGATCTTGGTTCAGATCTTCTGATAAATTTTTAGGTCTCAAATAAACAAAAATATAGTAAATTGATACTTATATTCATTGGGCAAGGATTCAGTTATGAAATGAAACTTGTGTATTAGGAAATTGAGACAAGGCTTGATAACTTGTATATTTATATGCAGACTCTTATTTGCATTTGTTAAATTCACTAGATTTTGGCCAATTAGTTGTTTGGCCTTCTTCAGGGTTTTTTTTTGCTCATGATCAGAATCAAATTTCCACGCTTTTTCTTTTTGCTGTCAAAAAACTAAACATATAATTTTGACAGCACAAAAACATCAAAGTAAGGATATAATTGCAACCATGAACAGAAAATCTGAAGAAGCAATAAATAAATAAATGATTGATTTTGATTCAAATATCTTTGCTTTATTTTTCTTTTTAAGAGTGGTAGTTTGTAATCTTTATCCATTTGTGAAAACTGTTGCCGCCCCAGGTGTCACTACTGAAGAAGCAGTTGAAAAAATAGATATAGGTAAGAAAATTATTGATTTTGGGCAAAATGTTTTTGGGCTAATTTTGCTTTCTCTATATTAGAAAATGCATTTTAACTTTTATAATATCTTGAAGTTGGGACTATCTAAAATAAACTGGCCCTACATTTCATGCAGTTAACTTTTCAGAAAGAATGAAAAGTAAAGACGACTGCAAATCAGAGTAATGGCTAACAGTAATTTGACAGGTTTACCATAGAATACCGGGGAAGTCAACTTGGCCTAGTGATATTATTTGTGTATATTTGAACTAATACCCTTGGGAAATATATGAATCCCAACATTTCCTCTAGCTATGTGTTAAATAGTACACAGTTATTCCAAAAAGTCTGTGTAGACCGAACGTTTATAAAAAATGATCGTTCTTGGCATTAAAATGACCTAAAAGGGTTGATATGCCATAAAACCAAACTAGAATGGTACCTATGAAAGGCCAAAGACATGAAGATGAATATGGTTATTATGAAATGCTCTCTTTAAAAACTAATTTAGGACTTAACCTTTTTTTTTTCATTTTCCATTTGTTCCTTGTCTTAAAAACTTCACCCATTCGTAAATTTTTTATGATTGTTCTGTTATTTATCACCAGTTTTTGTGTTTTTTAATATTTTTCTTTGTTTTAGGTGGAGTAACACTTCTTCGTGCTGCAGCCAAGAATTTTGCCCGTGTTACTGTTGTTTGTGATCCAGCCGACTACTCCAAGTACGATTTGCATTTTAATTTAGAATTTTAATTCTTAGAACTAGAGATAAATGGAGAAAAACTTTTTTTTTAATCGTTGCTTCACCCTATGGAAACACCTTTTATTTTTCTTCAAAGTTAAGTCTGTATGATACATTAGTAGAAAAGTTCTTAACTTTGAGAATGGAGATATCTACTTGGTTGAGCACAAACCTGTTAGGCAGAAGGCCATTGATTATATCCCATCATCTGCCTAAGACAGCTGAAAGCGAATGTGATGGTTTTAACAAGGATTTGAACATATAATATGAATCCAGAGTCTAAGCTATTACCACTGCTCTACTTTTGATTTGAGAATGGAATATGCGAGTTCAAATCCGCTCCAAATAACTTGATTAAACTCCCATTTGGGATATTACTGCCGGGGAAAATGAAAAATCTCCTTAATCATTCCAGCCATGGGTTGAAAAGTGCTATGAGGTTATTCAAACTGTGTGTCAATGAAAGAATATTTATTAAAAAGGATTGTATTCAGCATTAAATGACTGAAAGTGTTGATATGCTTTAAAGAAAATCAAGCCACTTTATGAAAATATTCATTATGGCTACCAGACTTTCTCCTAAGGATTGTTATATAAAAATTTGAAAATGGTAACGAGTCTAATTTGTTTTGTTTTTAGGGTTATTGAAGAAATGAAGAATTCACCAACAAAAAATACAACAGAAGAAACTAGAAAGCGTTTGGCTGTCAAAGTTTGTATTTCATTTTATTTTCTTATTTTGTTTGACAGCATATTGTTAATTTTATTTTAAGTATTTAATGCTTGATCAATGATTTTTAAACCTCCTTCTTATTTTGTGTTATTGTAACTTTCCTTATCGAGAAACAAATTGTAGCAAAATTTTTGTTTTAGAACATTTTACAACTCTTTGTCTGGGATTTCTGTTGTTACTTGCACAAATTTTTCCTCTGAACTATTTTCCCACTCAGAACTGGTATTTAGAATTTGGACTAATTTTTCAATTCTTTAATTTTTACTTTTTATAATTTCCCAACTAGTATAATTTTTTCCCCCGAAAATAAATGCCTTACAAACTGAACATTCAAATCCTTTTTAGTTTTGATTAATTGAAGAGTTATAGTTTTTCATAATCCTAGAGATGAGGTATGATTAATGATTCTATGAGTATTTTTCGAACAATTGTCCTCATCTTTATTTTCATATTTATTTTTTTTTCTTCACAACGTTTCGACAGGGTAAACCTTAGGTCTTCATCGGGTGTTGTTAACTTTTGTTTTTCTAATGTTTATGTTGCTAGGTATTTGTATTAATTTAAGTTTTCTGTGCATGTTGATGTTTTTCTCGTACATTCCAATATTTTGTTCTTTTTTCGCATCTTACTCTTGTAAATCTTCTCTAACATGATGTAATGAGTGTTTTGTTCACGTCTTAAAGAAAAAAATAAAATGAAAATAAGATGAGGACAATTCTCTGAAAAATACTCATAGAATCATGGAGTGTTATAGTTTGATTAGTCGACTTGTTAATTTGAATTAAATCTTGAATTAATGTACTGTTTAAACCTGCAATACTGGCTTTGGTCTTATTGAATTATCTAGCTGTTTTTTTAAAAGGTCTCGATCTTCAGAAAAGCTAGTGAGTATATGCAGAATGTTATTTTTCAGATAAATGAACATTAGTTATATGAATGAATGATATCTTGTAACTTAAGGTTAAATAGAATACTAGTGTGTACAAGGCCCATGACTATATTTTCTCAGTAATTTTAAAATTGGTTCTGAAACTTTACTGTGTTATGTAAACTGAAAGGTCCAACCAACACGCGTGTTGTGGAACAAAGCATAGCAACACTGACTGAGCACGTGTTCACCGAATGACTACCTCATTTGCATATAAACAACATATTTGCATTTTCCTGGTTGCCCATTCTCTATTGCACACAATGGTATATTAGCAACCACAAGTTATGATAATCAATTACTCGTGAGATTTTTTTAATTTGAATGACTAAGCAGAATTCACTTTTTAAAAATTTCTTTGTTTCTTAATTAGGCTTTCAACCACACTGCTGAGTATGATGCAGCCATTTCTGATTATTTCCGAAAAGAATTTAGCCATAATGTGTCTCAGATGCCCCTGCGTTATGGCATGAACCCTCACCAAAAACCAGCCCAACTTTATACTACACAACACAGTTTACCCTTGAAAGGTAACCAGATTCTCCTCATCCGTTTTTTTTTTCTTTTTCTTAAGGATTCGGTCAATAAGTAGCCATTCGTTTTTAACCTCATTTTAAAACCTGTTGATTACTAAAGGAATTAAAACAAATATAATTATGCAAGAAGAACTGACAATAGGTATTTTCCCTCTACAATGATATTTCAAATATTTTCTAAGAAAATATTTTTTTCTTCTTTAAACAGACTTAGTTTAGAATAAAAATGTTACTTTCAGAGAGTGTAGTTTCAGGTGGTAAAAATAACTTTTTCCTGTTTTATTTTTTTCTCTAGTAAGTAAAAGTATCTTATTTATACTGACTGTTGTAGGATTGTTTTTGTTTTTAAGTGGGTTCATACTCTTTCATTTGGAATCATGATAATTGAATAAGCCCTAGATTATAATGAGCACATAAAACTGTCTAGAGGAAGTTTGTATTTTTGTCTTTTCTGAATAGAAAATAGTTGGTAATTTATATTGACTTATCAATTTTCATAACGATGACAACTTTAAAAAAATACTGAGTTATTTCCCTTGGTCACTACGAAGCATTTAATTTTGTAAAAATGTACATTTTTTTCTATGTTTTTAACATAATTCCCCACGCTGGATGTTAACATCATTGTAAGTGTAGATAAGCTTAACACATTTATCTCTTTTATCAAATGGATTTTTCTTCAAGAAAAGAAAGATTTTGAAATATAATTCAATGCTTTATTATTGTTGAGTAGAGTTTGTGTGGTTTGAATATATATGTATATTTTATTTTCATTGGTGTCTATCAGTTTACACTATATAATGATGATGCATGCCATTCTAAACGTGAACAGATGTCTGGGCATCGCCAGGTACACTGCTCAAATATCAAATTTATTCCTATAAATGGAGTTTTATTCAAAGTATTTTGGCACTTTTTAAAAAAAATCTCAAAGAAGTTTTTCTGTTAATGGATTTAATGTATCGACTAATTTTATTTTTTTTTCTAATTTCAGTCAAGAATGGTTCACCTGGTTTTATCAATTTATGTGATGCTTTGAATGGTTGGCAGTTGGTACGGGAATTAAAGAATGCTCTTGGTCTGCCAGCTGCCACTTCATTTAAGCATGTCAGTCCTGCTGGTAAGTTTCTAAAAACAACTTGACTAAAAGTGCAACTACTGTGTATTTAAAAAAAAAATTTTTTTTTAACAATATATCAGATGCATATTTGCCAAAAATAATAAAAAGCACAGAATTTAAGAGATAGAATTAGAAATGCAAACATAGTTTTGGCCATTCTTCAAAGGATGAACTTATTGGACAAAATATCATTTTGATTCATAATTACTAACTTTTTTGTATGACCACAACACAAACAAAAACTCTATTCTGATTTATACTCCCTATACAAACAAGACTACATAGACTTCTAAAACAATCATATCAACAAAAAAATAAAACTCTCTCAAATTAAACGTGATTCAGCAATAAATAACTAGAAACGTTTTTGTAGCAAATCAAACACACAATCTCTTAGCAAAATACAGAAACTTCTCAATTAATAAGTGTTTTCAGCATGAAATGATCATAAAAAGTTGATGTGACATTTAATAGTGCAATTTATGTTTTTCTAACAAGCTATTAATTAAATATTTGTTATAATTGTTTTTGAAATTAGATTACCTTAAAAAAATCAGTAAAAGCATTAATCAAAACCAATTGTTACTCCATACGTAGAAATGGCTTAACTTTATTTCTAGTAAATTAATTTAGAGATAGTTTTTTTTTAAGTTGGTTGTTTTAAGCAAATTCTGAAAGCATTCACAAATTTCACTTAATATCTTTTAATTTATAACATGTGAACATATTGCACAAACAAAGTTAATGGTTTGTTTTTGAAATTGTAAAGAAAAAGAGTAAACAAAAACTCAGCTCACTGCGATAGCTTGTAGTTGAAACAGAAATACACAGACACTGTTTTCCACAGTTCAACACAGTTTGCCAATAATTCCTCTAGTAACAACCGCCGAAACGATTTGTAGGGTCTAACGTTGCTTGTATTGGAGTAAAACGCACAGCAGCATAAACACACACATCACCGTTCCTCCTAAGAATCAGAATTAGAATCCTCCAAATTGACTGTGACCTCCTGGTCACCGAACATCTTCTTTATATATGCACGAGGTACCTCCTCATTTGCATATGAACATCAACACTGGTATTTTAACTGGTCAATATCAAGGGTGCCGCCATTTGCAACTGCCCCGAATGTCCCTTCCGTATTGCACACAGATTTTCACAACAGTTTTTTTTTTCCTTTTCTTTAGAATTTATTTATGGTAACACTATGAGAACACTAGGTTAATAAACTTACTATGAGTGAAGATTTATGCATAATTTTTTGTTATTTTACCCTAATTCTTCAGGTGCAGCTGTAGGGACTCCATTAAGCATTGAACAAGCTCAACTTTGTATGGTTAATGATATGACTGATCTAACTCCACTAGCCACAGCTTACGCTCGTGCTAGAGGTATGTATTTGATAATTTTTATCTTTTAATAAGCAAATCTTGTTTAAAGATTCGGAAACAATGGGTAATCAAAGTTAATTTATAGTATTTTTATTAATAGATAAAATAGTTCCTCTTCATACTAAAGTTATGAGTTAATCTGCAGGCATCTGTGTTCTATTTGAGTTTTTTTTTTGCCTGTATTTTTTAGTGTACAAAATCATACATCTTAATCCATACACATTTACCATCTCTTTCTTTTTCTCTCTCTCTCTCTTATATGTGAATTTGTAAGTTCATTTAAACATTTTCTAAATTTTACATCTAATTTACATAAAGTTAGGTTACTTTTGAAATTTATACATGAAGATCACCTTTGCATTGTTACTTTTTATTTAGCCAAAAAATACCATTTAGTATTTAAGGAAAGAATCAACTCTTGGCAATAAGGAGTTACCTCCCTTGAAATGCTGTGTTAGTTTACTTTTAATTTTGAAATTCACTTTAATGTTGGTCAGTATATGGAATGCATGAACATTATTCAAATTCCTGAAATAAATTTTAAAAGGGAAAGACAATGCTGCTTGCTCCCATCAATGTTACAACTAAATACAATAAAAAAATGGTGATGGAGTAAAATGAAATTGCGTCTTCTTTTCTCTTCTCAACATGTATACTGCCATATATTCATGAATAAACAAGTTTTTTTTTTCTTTTTAAATAATTTTAAAGGTGCTGATCGTATGTCTTCATTTGGAGATTTCATTGCCCTCTCTGATGTGTGTGATGTTCCAACAGCAAAAATAATCTCACGTGAGGTATCTAATCTTTTTCTCCAGCTCTCATGCAAAGAACTTGAATGTGAACAAAATGTTTATTTAAAATGATAGTTTCTTGGCATTAAATGACTACAAAGTTCAACTGCTCTAACTAATTCATGTCACAAAATAAAACCAACCAATAACTTGTTATACATACTGCATCATAAATACCATTATCTTTTGAAAATTGCCAAGTGTGAAGACCTTTTAGATTTTGTTTTCATTGATAAGGTAAAATATAGAAGAAAACATACTATTCCTTAAAAATAGACTCGAATACAGTACTCATAAAAAAGCAACATTTGAAAAGAGAATGTTAGGTTGGTCAAATGAGCATTAAATTGGCATTGAGAACTACATTTACCATAATTTATGTTTTATTATAATTATTAGAATAAAAAATGGTGCAGTCGACGTGGCCCAGTGGAAAGGCAATCAGACTTCAGAATCGTATTATGCTGGTTCAAATCCAAGTTGTTCAGCTGTTGACATGTCGACCAATGCCCTTTGGAAGGGTATGAATCCCCATCTTCCCTCCAGCTATGGATTAAATAGTGCAATTTGTGTATTAAAATAATGTTTATCATAAGTAATTGTTCTCGGCATTAAAACGACTTTAAAGGCTGATATGCTGTTAAACACAAAACTAGCAAGCAATCAAACAATAAAAAATCCTCCAGACATTTATTTATTGGAGTTTGCCTATGCTTAAGTGTTCATCAAACTAAACTGGTGGATTTCAAATTTAATGAGAAGGAATTTTATCCAAAACCAGCTACAACCCTGAAAAAATACCTAACCTAAAGAAATACGGAAGAATCTTATTCACATATATTTCATAGAATTAATGTTTTTCTATATAACTTTATTGTTGAAAAAAAGATCTAAATTCTCTTTATTTACATGCAATTATTTCCAGAAAATAATGATATTTATGGAGTAAGTTCTGATCTGAAAAAGTGACCGACAATAACATTATTTTCTCACTCCTTTGTCTTTCAGGTGTCTGATGGGATTATTGCTCCTGGTTACCAAACAGAAGCCCTAGAAATTCTCAAGAAGAAAAAGAATGGCAACTACTGTGTTTTGGAAGTAAGTTTTTTTTTGTTTTGTTTTTTTATTTTCATTCAAATTCTTTCTTTCCAATTCTAATTTTTAAAACATTAGATTATTTTACTCAGATTAATCTAAAAAAAATGGTTATAAAAATTCATCTTTTCATTATTATACTTAGTTCAAGAAAGTTCTATTCTGAAAATATTAAACAGTGTATTTATCAAGTCAGTTTTCACTTTTTAGATGTGGTTAGTAATTTTCAGGAACAAGACTTCTTGCTGCAACCCGGTTGCCAATATTGATTGGTCAGTAGTGATGTGGGGGGGGAAACTAGCATGATAGTCTGTTATTCCTCAGGTGAAATTACCTCTAGTCACTAAACAACAGATCAAACAATACTATAAATTAACAAAATATAATTCATTTAAATATAAAAACCATACCAAAGAGACTGTTTTCAAATATTAAAGAAAGGTTTAGTTTGTTATTGAAAATTATTTTATACTAAAAGTATTCAGGAGTTGCTTTGATGTATCATTTGTGCTCATTTTTGATCTGTGTGGGGTGTTTTTTTTTTTTTTTTTTTTTAAACTGTTTTTTAAAGCCAAAAATTATTTTACTAAACTGCAGTGATATTGACACCCCCAATGACCAACATAGTCTGCACAAAGTGAATGTTACAAACCCGAAACTATTCAATTTTTTAAAGTTTGACCCCTTAGTAGCTATTTTTCTTATACCAAATCAAATTTCAAATGTCTTGACCAAAAATTGGGAGAATAGTTTGGTAGACTGTTCCTCAAACAAACAGTCAATGTCACTTTTATAGATTTATAGATAGATAAAATTTAATTTTCTAAATTTCTTACCTTTTTTATAATAATCGTATAATTAACCCTTTTCGTCCAAAAAATGTTAGGATAAGTTGGTAATCCAAGAAATATCATCCAAGTTGAATAGGAAGATGAAAATTGAAAAATAAATAAAGAAACTCTTGCCAAAATAAAAATTGTGGAATTGGGTTTCTGTGCATGTCAAAATTCGATAGTGGCCCTTTGTTGTTTATCTACTTCTTCTTAGTAAAAATAATGGGATCATCTTAGTAGCTTTTGCGGTGATTCTAGTGCCAAAAGACAAAATTTATATGAATTTTTGTCATGGGTGAATGGTGCTTTTTATGTCCCATACCTCTCTTTTAGTATTCAACAAGCACCAAATTTTCATTTTTTTTTTCCTTCTCTTTTTCTTAAATTTCACTTGAGATTTAATTTTGTTTTCTTTTTATTCTTCTTTTTCCCTTAAGATTGATGCAGAGTACGATGCACCAGAAATGGAGACACGGACCTTGTTTGGTTTGCAACTCCAACAGAAACGTAATGATGCTCCCATCACTAAAAAGCTTTTTGATAATATTACATCCCAAAGAAAAGAGGTGAATATTACACAAATATATTAGAAAAAGTTTTTTCATTTAAAAATTGTGGATATTTTATAAGGGGTGGGCAAGTGTATTGTATAATCAAAAACCTTGAAATTTGTTTTTGGAAAAAAATACTATTTAAAATTTGTATTTTATTTTGGTATAACACTTAGAAAATATTAAATACTTTTTGAATTTTTTTTTTTTTTAAATATTTTGTTCATTAATGACTGAAATAAAAGTTTTTAAAAGAAAATTCTATTTAATAAAATCTTAGTGTTTTATTTTGGTATATGACAAAAAAACAAAAAAACAAAAAAAAAAAGCACATAATTTTAAATTTAAAGTTACTAATGTTTTTGTTTTTTTTGTTTTTTTTTATGCATGCATAAATATAGAAACACACTGATTCCTTTTTTTTAAAGAATTGTATTTTTTTTTTTTTTTTCAACCAGCTTCCTGAAACTGCCATTCGTGATTTGATTGTGGCAAGCATTGCTTTGAAATATACTCAGTCAAATTCTGTTTGTTATGCTCGGGATGGTCAGGTAAGTGGTTTAACTTTAAGAAACTGGGCTTGGTTGATTCTTAATTCTAATGAAAAAATTCAGTGATGCATCTCTGCTTCCGGTGCATGTCCATAACGGGGGTTGCCTTTTTTTAGTTTTATACCATCAATATTTGCAACAGATTGATGAAAATCTCAAGTCATGAATGCATAAGTTCAGTCATCATAACAATGCAATTTGCAATCCCCTCTAATCAATTTGCACAGGATAAGAAGGCTGAAGGGTTCCTCAGCTGAAACATAAAGGTAACAATGATATGGATGAGGACTAGTCCCCAATAAAATAAACAAAATATTACAATGATGTATATGGTTTAAATTTGTTTTTTCAGATATATAAGAATTGTGTTAATTTATATTAGTTTTTTTTTTTGTATTTTTTTAAAAACTTTAAAAAAATTATTTCAATTTGAAACTGAATCCATCGTTAAAATCAAATGCTTTTACCTGTAGGTCATTGGTATTGGTGCTGGACAGCAGTCTCGTATTCATTGTACTCGGTTAGCTGGTGAAAAAGCCAACAATTGGTAAGTGTGTGGATGTGAGTGTGTCTTTCTCTCTCTGTCTCTCTCTCTCACACTTTTTTTCTAATGCTAAAGAAGACCTGAATATTTAGCAATTTAAAGCAAGAAATTTGAATAAAACACTTCAAGTATTTATGAATTTTTTTAGCAAAATTACACAGATAAAAGGAATTATAGGTTTAAGACCAACAAAAATTTGGTAAATAATTAAAGATGAGAGCAAAAATCTGATTTGCATAATCATTAAGGGTGTGACAATAAGCTTTCAATTAAAGAATATTCTTGTCACTGAATTGACTATTTTGCCATTTCTTTTAACTCTTTACTTATTAGTAGGGCTGTGACAAGATACTTATATTAAAAAATATTCTTACTACAGACGTGATAGGCATATTCTTTAATAAAATATGGTCACAGTTATTACAAAACTTTCATTTCAAGGAAATTATTTTTTTAAGGTGGCTTCGTCAACACTCAAAAGTCTTAGGGATGAAATTCAAGAAAGGTGTAAAACGTGCGGAAATCTCCAATGCAATTGATATTTATGTCCTTGGAACTGTAGGACAGGTGAGATAGTTTCATTTAAAACTTTTCATAGATTCCTTATTACAAGTAACTAGTGTAATGCATGCCCACTAAAAATAGCTGGTTGTAATATCACAAAACCTTTTTTATCAAGTTTTGTGATATTACAATAGCATGAAAAATGTAATATACTGTAAAACCATGTACGTCTTCAAACTTGGGACTGGCATGGTTGGAGGTTAGACAAAGTTTGAAAAAGGAATAAAGAAAACTTTTAATGAGAATTCAAGGTTTATTGTGATAAATATTATTCAAGATTTACTTTATTTATGCATTATTTCATAAAGTTCTTTGTGCATATAGAAAAATAATGTTAAAAAGCTTTGTTTAGAGCACAAATTGAACACGGGGGCCCTCATCTATTAAACTGCAGTGTTTTGATAGTTTTGATTTAAATATTGAGGTGAAAATTACCTAATACCTCTTTTTTATCAGTATTTGTTTTGGCTATTTCTGCTTTGAATCTGTTAAGTCAGCTCCCTCATTGTATTCACCACATCTCAAGCAGAGGCAGACCACGCCTGACAATCCAATGCCGCGCAATGCTGACCCAATCACGGTTACAAAGGAGGACCTAGTATCATTTTAGCATCCTGTTTCACTGTTTTGAGACAGGTCCCCAGCTGTCCACAGTGACTCTTCTTCCAGCACTGTATCAAGGCCAGGCCAATGGCCTCACAGATAAAACTGCCCAGAAGTTGTCAAAGGGCATGGCCAAACCATTGTAATGCCTGCTTTTTCGTGGTCTGATGATTCTCTATACGAAATTTACTTATGACTAAAACTAATAAAAATTGCTATAATTGAAAAAAAGCAAAGGAATTGTTTGTTTTTGTTTTTTTTTAATAAGAAAAGTGGAAAAATTTGAAAAATAAAGCTTGTTTAATTATTTTATGTATTCATGAGGAGCGAGTATTTTCTTGGTAAATAAAACAAAATAAACATTCTGTCTGTCTGTCTGTTGCTTTCATTATCTCCTTTAATAAAAGAAGTGATGAAAGCAACCAAATTCTCAGGCGGAATGTTTTAAGCAAAAATATTTTTAATATTAATCATATAAAAAAAATAGTGTTTGTTTTCAATTTAATTGCTCTGGCAAAATGTCAAAACAATCAGTCAAGTGGGTTTTTAGGTTAGCGCTGAGTAATAAACAGTTTGAACAGTTATATAAGATAAAAAAAAACATTACTATTTTGTAAACTTTGTGTGCTTCACCATTTAAAAAAGAAAAAAAAAACTTAATGAAATTTAATTGAGCACTTCATCTAGATTTGGATAAATACCGTAAGATGTGACATCTAATTGTAATTATTTATACCCCTTTATTAGCATATGAGCTTTTTTTTTTATTGAAGGGGTTTGTTTTTCACAAAGAAAATGTTCAAAACATAATACTATAATAATATTAATTCAAAGAGTGTGTATATATACTTGCAGTCTGACAATATATATGTACTTAAAAAAAATATATATTTTCATACCAAAAATTTTTTGCAGGATATGAAAACTTCTGCATGGGAAGATCTTATGGAAAATCCACCTACTCCCTTCACTGATGTAAGTAAATTTTTCTTCAAATATATATATGTATAGATATGTATATAGATTATATAATTTTGAAATGATTTATAATCTTTTAAAACCTATTTATTAGTTAGTTTTGATTTTATTTGACTAATAACCTTGGGAAAGACATGAATCCCTACATTCCCTCCAGCTATAGATCAAATGGTGCCTATTGTTTTATTGAAAAATCTGTGTGGACAAATAAAAAAATTGTTTATCAAAAATGATTGTTTTCGGCATCAAATGACCTATAAAGGTTAATATAGTGTAAAACAAAACTAAAACACCATGTTCCATTTATATACAGAGTTTCCAAAAAGTTACTGTGCACTATAAGTATATAGAAATGTAAGTAAACTAATAGATAGTAAACTTTTATTTAAAAAAAAACAAAAAAAACAGTACAATTTGATAGAAAAATAGGAAAGTATATTCCTATGATATGTGATAGAAAATCATTAGAAAAAACAAAAATAAGAATGTACATTAGTGCCAACGCGTTTCGGAGGTTTTTCCTTCTTCAGGGCACATTTATCAATATTTTTGTTTTTATCACCCTGTCCATCAGGTCTTGTTAGGGACAAGGTATTTTCGATGTTGTTATAACAATTTTAACAGTAAAAATAACAGTACAATTTTTACTAGTAAAAAGTTTTTTTTATTGGCATTAGGAAATTTTCTACTGCACAGCAACTTTTGGGCATCCTGTATAAGTGCTAAGTAACATTCATCTGGAATTTACAGATTCAATCCTGACAGCTTACAGAAATGCCCGAGAATGCTTATTATTGTAATTTTTTGGTTGAGCACAAACCCAAGTTAGGCACAAGGCTATTTTTTACGTTCCGATTATATCTTTGGGCTTTTTTAAACTGTTGCCCTTCACTTTGATGAGTTAGTTAACGAACTTCATCTGCCTGAGACAACTTAAAGTAAAAGAAAGGTTTTGACTGGGATTTGAATTTGTGTAATAAGATTCCAGAGCTCAAGCTTTTACCAATGCTCCACCTTTGCTGCCCAGAATGTTTACTATAGATTGGCATAATACCTTAATTCCACCTACAGAATGTATGATAGTTAAATTTGTAGTTCTGAGAGGGCTTCTAAATTCTACAGAGGAATAAGGCCAAAGTGCACATCGGCCAAAATGTTGTGAATATTTAGCGATAGTTGCTTTAATTTTGAGATTGAATTTTAAAGAAATGAAAAGATAGTTCTAATTTAGACAGAGGTTTCTGTGTCCCTGATGCTGTTTCTAAATAAAATGTTTTGTCTTTTTACCTTTTCAGGATGAGCGGAAAGAATGGATAGAAAAATTAAAAAGTGTTTCTTTGAGCTCCGATGCTTTTTTCCCATTCCGTGACAATATTGACCGTGCCTATCAGGTAGGAATTGCTTTAAAAATAAAAAACTTATTTTCAAAGATTGTGAAGCTACTTATCTTAAATGGCAAAGTACAATTCCTTTAACTGAAATATACTATATAATAATATATAAAACAGACCGACCATATTTTACTTATTATTACAATAAAAGAACGACTAAAATAAATGGATGAATTAGTCGATGATTAGTTAAAATAA